>CABFOQ010037162.1:36928-48808 GCA_900660455.1 Gephyroberyx darwinii | reverse complement strand
GGGGGGGGGGGGTGAAAGCTTAAGCCACCTCTGATGGCCAAGGCTGTATGATGGCCCTTGAGGAAGCCAGAACAGCCTGATGTGCCTGTTATAGTCCCTTCCACTCATCGTCCAGAACGCTGACAGGAATGATGGTTGATGTTCGGGGAAGATGATGGTCATAATGGTAGCCATTGTTGGAGCTTCACTGAAGCTTCTGCCTACATGTACAGTTTACCTTCCTCATCATCAACATTATTCCCTGTGCTGTTTGGTCTTAGATGCTGTACACAAACAGCAACCTAAGAGAACAAAAAAACAAAAACAAAATATGTCTCCACACGTTTACTCTTTACTCAACTAGCTTCATGTGCTCATTGTGGAAATGCAGTACACAAGTGCCATAAGTTTAGAGTTTATATATTTAACTGTTAAATGTATCCTCAAACTACCTGAAACTGAAATTTGATGTTGCTGTATTACAAAAATACTCCCAAGGCAGAGGAGAACACGGAACCACCAGTAACTAGGGCTATATATAAATGCTTTTCTGAGCAGGGTCTTAATATAGACAATGTGCGAAAGACAGTCACACTTGTGAGGCCGCCTGCTCAATTTAACACGGGCAAAAATAAAAGCGCAGTGTTGCATTTACGTAACTTTTGGGTTACTTTTGAAGTGATCACTCACTAAGAAGAGCCTACTCTTCAGATTCAGTGGTAGTTCATTAATATTGCCAAAAGTGATCATGACCCTTGATATGTATACATTTGCAAGGTGAAAAGTGAGGTGCCTCCTGATTGGTAGACAGTGCGTAGAAGTATCTCTAGGCACTGGTAAATAGGAGATTTATGAATGACAGGTCCCAAATGTGTTTTTAGCACAAGGGAGCGACAACCACCATGCCCCATGCCCAAATTCCTCCCTGCGGAGGGCCTGCCAAGGGGGGATAGGGTGACTCATGGCCTGTGACCACACTCCCAGTGCAGCGTCGCACCGCCAATGTCCCCAAAGTGTTTATTTCTATAACCGATCTGCCTCTCATTAGCCTTGGTGGTGGTTAGAGTGACGATCACAGCCTTAATTTGAGACGCTGGATGGCTGTCTTTTTTTGCCTCAGGCCACATTAGCAGGCTTCCCACCCAAAGAGAGAATAGACACACATGACATTACTATTACATGTAAGGACTAATTGTTCACTAGGTTAAAAGAACACAGTGACATTTAGAATTTAAGCTAGTTAATTAGACGTGCAACACTCAAAATATGTAATGTAAGACACTAACTACAAAATTGTCAGACTTAAGATAAGGAAAACTTGCACCAAGCTAATCCCATTTAGGAATATAGGCATATGCAATGCAATGTTCTACATGTAACATGTAACATGTCCATGTGTTGACAGGTTTCACACATTTGCTATAACACTTTTTTAAACAACAGCTGTTCATTCAGGCATCTATTCCTATTCAGAGTCAAATTTCAGTGGTAACAAATACATAGTGTAAAGATAAAAATGAAGGGGAAATTTCATTTGCAGAATTGCAAATACATTAATTATTTTTTTGCAAATATTTTTACAGAATTGCAATACAGTTGCAATACATTTTTAAAACACAATGAACAATGAATGTTCATATACCTGTGGATTGCTTTGCTATTTCAGCCTCTCCTGTCAATGTTTTTTTCTTGTTTGTTTTCTTTTGGTTTTTATTTATTGAATTAAAAGTGCCAAATCTTTTACAGCAAATGGATGTGACGTACCATATGATTACAGCTTGTTGCCTGCTGTTTACAATTTTTCACTCAAATCTACTTTTTGGCTTGAGCAAAGCAAAAATAGGACAAACCCCCCACCCACCACAACTTACAGTGTATAGTGCACACGTTTAGTACCGGAAGACACACTGTGTTGATTCAATGGGATACTGTCCATACACCATCCAACAGTGTATATATTTTATATCTGAAATATCAATGTTAATCAATACAGTGAATGACAGGCCCTGTATTTACATTTTAAACATGTTGCATGTTGTATGCATTTAGTGTGCAACAAATACATTTGCTAACTTAAATTCCCTTTTCAACAATATAAATAGAAACAGAGATACAGAAGATGTTTCAGGGCAAAAATAAGCTGATGCTTGGGACTGCAATGTGGTGCTGGATCTCTCATTAAGTGCCTTGTTATTTTGGGCAGCTGGCATGTCTAAAGCAGGAAACAGGCCTTTATTTTTAAGACTCAGGCTTGTCCTTGCAGCTGAGGCAGAGCTGTGGCTTGCAGGCTATCTGCTAACAAAGAGAGTAGAGCTGAACCGCAGGCCTTTCACTGAGGGGAGTCTGGAGTCTAGTCCTCTCCTATTCAGCCTTCAGGTCCTGCCAAATCCACTCACAAAACAACATCACACAGAACAACATAAACTAAATCTTAACCTAAGCAAACAGAGGAGGATCACACGTCTCTCTTTTGTAAAGCGCGTAACAACATATTGGAAGTGACAAATGGCAAGTCCCACTCATGACGACTTTTCATCATTACCTTATTGTCTACAGACATTATGAACATGTAGGCAGATCCTACAGTCAATGAAATGCCGAACAGATCAATCAGTCAGAGCTGAGTGCCTTAATGCCCTCTATCGCCAGCATCACTGAACATCACTGACACAATAAATGCTATACACTATGCTTTCTATAACATGCATGTAAAGACTAAAATACATTCATACATTCATTTCATTACAATTCATGCTCACAGTCCTATGTGTTTTCAGTGGGGGATTTTTGCATTATTTCTCAACATGCTCTTAACTCATTTTCCTGCGAGTTATTACTGTTGATGATGGTGAATTGTAACAGCTCTGTTGTTTTATTTTGCATGGTGAGTAGTTGAGGCAGCAGTGTACAGAATAAAGACAAGAAGAGGTGTAGCATTGTTACTATCTGAAAGGTTCCCATTGAAATGAGCTTGCATGTTTTGCACTCAGGGAGAACTAATTCATTTTCCCTGAGTGGAGAGCCCATCTGAGTACTCTGTTTGTGTCAGAACTTTGATGCTACTGACACTAATCAAAATGAAAATTAGATTTTGTCCTCTATCTTCATGTTCCACTTAAAATATAAAACTGGAGTGTCATATAAAATGTCAAGAGGTTTGCTTTAGAGAATCATTTATGAAAATACCTATTACGCTGCCCACAAAGATCACTTAACAATCAATAACTACACCAATCATGACAGTATATTCATAATCATACATGATACAGTATTAACCCATCCCCAGGTCAGCATTAAAGGCAATGTGTCTGCTCTGTCAACAACATTTATGTGACTCCTATAGGAAAATAATAATAATAATAAAGGCATCCTGGAGTAGCATTTTTAGACAGATAATATTAGTCATTGTCAGGTGATATATTAAAAAGAGGAAAGAACATATTAAATAGGCAAAGGGCACATTTCTCTATAAATATCTTTTATAAACCACTGTTATAGCAGGAGCATGTCGAGATGGAACGATAACGCAGAGACGCCTAATCTTAGCAGGCTAATGCCATAAGCTGAAAATAACTCACCTAAGAATAGCTGACCCACAGAATAAGCAAGGAGCCCGAATTCAGGCACTCGGAATATCTGTTGTTTGGCTCACAGGCCTCTAACGCATAAAAAAGCCCGGCTCTTGTAGCCTGATAGTCAAATAACCTGATCTATTGACGGAGATGGAATGTGTCATCCCCCTGTCATCCTCCTGTCTTCTTTCCACATCTACTCATGTTCAGCCAACTGGCCTTGGGGTGTTTTCAATCACTATTATGCTCGCCTGCAGTCAGGCTTAAAGCAGAGATATTTCTGTATTGTGACGACTGAATATCTTTTACACCAAAATAAAATATGTACATGTCTAGAAAAAGACATGGATTGTGTTGACAGTCAATGGAATAATGTGACTGCACATCCAACAAGGATAAGTATAAATAATTTGACTTGATGTTGTTGCCTCTTGTTGTCTGCTAGTTGTAGAGAACCTATCGACAACTCAAAGGCCGTAATATTTTTTTCAGCAAAATTACAATCATATGACTCAGTCCACACTTTCTCATTACACATGCTTTCTGGCAAACAACATGACATTAAGAGTACAATGCTTCAGCTCCAGTCTAGTCTTCAGAGATAAATTGACTAGATTTTATGAATAACCAAAGGTTGAAAAAAATCAAAGAAGGTGTGACTCATCTTGAGTCAATACAGTGAACAGGCATTACTCATTCTGATGTCAGCCGTGTACTCTCCAATTCAATTCTCAGGTCAAAAATAGAACAGTTATTGTCCGTGGTAAATATCCTGAGACAAACCTTTCAGATGTCCCCTCAGTATTTTTGTCACAGTATTTCCTGTTCCCTCAAAAGTACAGACTGACATGGAAACTCAAAAAACACAACATCCCTTTCATGTTCATGGACACTCCTTTCAGGCAACTAGAGCACGAGTATATTATTAATACACTTCCACATTTTAGCTCTTAATAGAATAGCAACACTCTACATGCATGCAGAATATAGTAAAATCATCACCAGGACTCTTTAACTCACTAAAAGGGTTTTTAAGACCCTGAGAATCACTGAGAAACAGAATTCACAGTGTATATCATGCAGCACATCACAAGAGTAAATACCTGGATTCAGAAAGCAGTGCCTGATCCTACCACGTTGCTGTGCTGAGAAGTTTTGAGTTCTCGTTTCACACAGAGAGAGAGGCTGGGTGAGAGCAAAGAGTCGAGAGTATGGGAGAGAGGGAGAGAGGGAGAGAGCGTGTGTGTGAGAGAGGCACAGAGGATGTAAGATAGTGGAGAAGTAGCAACAGACATGGCAGATCCAGAGATAGCAGAAAAGAGAAAGATCGGAATGCAAAGTGAAAAAAATAGAAGCATAGAAACTGAGATCTCCTCCTAAAAGTAGAAATACTGGGCTGTCTGGTCACCTGAGTTGTTCACGTTGTGCATCTTGCTCTGGTTGAGGAACGGCTGGTGTCCAACGCGTCCTTCTGTTGTGGAGAAACTTGACTCGCCCTCGTAAATCGTCTGCAGCATACTCCACTCAGCGCTCAGGTCTCATCCCAAGCCCTGCGTTTCCTGTCACCAAGAGCCACCCCTCAGCCACTCAGGGGAGAGACCAAGACAACAGCCAATTCTCTCCCTTCCTCTGCCTCCCCCTCTGAGAAACCACTCTCACTGTACGGCAATAACACAAACCACACACTCTCTCTGTGGGGCTCCTACACTCCCGGTGCCCTGCTTCGGTCTGGTCCTAACACTCAGACAGTGTTAGGAGAAGATGACAAGTCCTGCGTGTCCAATGCGCCGCTTACAGCACTGAGCCGCTACCCTCTTATTTTTCTTATCTGTCTGTTCTGTCTTTCTGTTTCTCTCCAGTCTGTGGCTCCTTCTTTCCTCAGTAAAGTGTCGTGAGTAGAGATTGAGAAAATGTAAAGCAGAGTTGCTAGGAAAGCCGTGTGCTGTGTACTGAGCACCTCGCTGAGGCGGTAATGCTAGCCAGGGAGGGAGCAGGCTTCATTTGCATGTGAATCAACAACTGCGTGGCCCACAGGTGACAGAAATAGAACAATGGCCGGCCCTGGCTAAAAATAGGTCAGGCGAGGCGAGGGGATTGGAGCAGCATTGATGCGTTTAAAAATACCACACCAAACACAGCTGTCTTCTTCAGCTCCTGCCAGAAGGCATGTCTCCTGACTCCCTCTCTGCAGATGGAGGCTTGATTCCTCCTCCTCCTCCTCCTCCTGCTCTTCTCTCTCTCTCTCCCTCTCTCTCTCTCTCTCTCCATTACAACCAGTCTCTCTCACACACTCTATTTCTGTCTTCATTTTGTTTCCTCACCCAGGTACATGGGCAGAATGGTCCACCTTTTTTTTTTCCCTTGATGTGCCTAAAAAATACACATGTAAACGTTCCCTGTGCCCAGTATATGCTATGCCCAAGGTTTTGTAAAATTTCTCTTTGTCTTTTGTGAGAAGAAATCCAACAAATTCAACACAAAAATAACAAAAACTATGCAAAAAAAAAAAAAGCGTGTTATCAATGGTGGCGTGTTTTTAACAGGCACAAATGAACTGCAACACCATTTGGGTGAAATCCGCATGTGAGACAAATACCCACCATGATGTGTTGAGTCAAACCCCGCACCAAATGAAGATTGTGTTGTGTTGTTTGAGATTGTAACTGTAACCTCACTGCATTAGCTCAGTGTATGAGGTTCAGTGTGTATCCAGGGCAGTGCTGCTATTCAGGCAGCATGCTTTCGGCTAGCCAAGGAAGCCAACTAAAAGATTCCATAACAGCATGGTCACCATTACATAAACCTATCAAACCCAGTCAAGAAACACTTTTACATATCCCGTTTCCTTGAAATATCTTTGATAAAATGATTTATTTGAGAAGTTACCATATAAACAATACACTATACCTAAGGATTTGAACACTACAAAATATGACAAGGAATTTTAAGCTATTAAGCTAACTATTATTTGGAGAATTTTGAGGCTGTTTGAATTAGCAGATTGTCCCAACGGGCCAAGATCTATAGCTAATATAATCTGACTCCTTCCCATAAAAGTCAAGTCAAATGTTCTATCTGACCACTGATGCAGGGCTGAGTTTGTGGCGAAGCAGGCTGTGCCTTTAAATTTTTCATCTTCCTTCATAATTTGACCTGTCCCCCAGCCAGGGGCGTGGAGCCAGCACGGCTATTTTTAGGTGCTGAGCTCTGACGACTCAGGGCTAGAGAGACACAGAGAAGGAGTTTTACTGTGTTGTTTCAGCTGGACAAACATTTAACCCCTCAAGCCTTTTATCACAGCACAACAAAGGAGCCAAGGAGGAAATGCACAGCTCACAGTTAATGGACGATATGTGTTTTGTTATATTTATAATTCACAGAGACAAACAGGGGTTCATGCATACATCCATTTCAATTCCATACTGCTTCTTGGTAAACTCAAAGATCAAGGTAATCATCCAAATAGCTTTGTTTACTCGAAGTAGTTACATAGTTGGTAGAATAATTTGGAAAAAAAAGCCATAGTACATCACAAAAAAAACAATCAACAAAGGATAGTGATTCAAATCTTCCGTAGGTGACATACTTGAGTTAAATAGTTAGTAAACTCCTGATCTATGTGAGGTAGTTTTGGCTGCCGTGTTGGATAAGATGGAGTGGTTAACAGGGATAACAGGGCTCCAAGTCCAAGGTAATAATAGCTAAAGACTCAGAGCTCCATCTGTCACAGTATCTGCCAGGCTAGGCAAGCTCAGACCCTGTGGGCTGACCTCAAGATAGGCCGGGGCATGATGGGGCAAAAGAGGAAGCAAGGGCGTCACACGGATGACAATGATTATGACAATGGAATCCCTATTTATATGACACGACAATGCAATCTTGTCTCAAACCTGAAATACTCCCTAAATAAGTAAAGGGTCAAAACCACATTTCACAATGCTCCTGATGCTATTTTCCTCTATTACACAATAAATACTGCTATGTGCTGCAAAGTTCAAGACTATTTTTGCCTCTCAACTCAAACAAACAAACAAACAATACAAATTAGCTTTATTTATTTGTTTTTATGTATTTGTTTATTGGTTTGTTTACATTATGCTCTACACAGTATATAGTATATGTTCCTCCTAGCAAATTCCTCTTAAAAAGGGGTAGGAGGTCAGTCACCATATTCCTGTCACCGTACTCTTAAAGAGAACGGAAGTGAAGAGTTCATTTCCAGCATCATCTTGAATAGCACTGGTCAACCTGCCCTACTGCTCCCCATACCAAAAAAACTGAGACGTTGGGACAGCGATTAGCTACATTTCATTAGCAGCGATTAACCTACACTTTTTATTTATAACTAGCTTCCTGGGGCTGATGAGGGATTGTGGGATTGGAAATAGCTCCATCCAATAGGCAGGGTCCAGTAAACCTGCAATGTGGCAAGCCCATTATAGCTCTTACTGCGTCACTGGCGGCCTTTGTCTACTTTAGTCCTATTAAAGCATTTAAGTGTGAACGTCAGCGTCCCTGCTGGAGAGCCACTCCACTCTGCTCTCCAGGGCTAGGGCTTGACTGTCTGTCACCTCCCTCATATCAAACACAAACTGTGTATGTGTGTGTGTGTGTCTGTGTGTTTTTACATCAGAGTACAAGGGTAGGGTGGGGGGATATTAGAGATGAGGGAACAAGTGGGCCAGACCAATGAAGTGCCCCTAGCACTTTCCAAATTTAAACAAAAGGCCATTATAGCCTATTTCAAAGAGCAGGGGATGTCAAAAGAGAAAGGTCAGTACGTGCACACATACGCATGCATCCATGTCCATGTCTGACATGATGTTGTTTTCTACACCAAAGCCAAATTCTCTGCTGGGAGTAGAAATAATCCTGAAGAGATACTTCAGCGGCGGGACTTCTTTCCACTCTATTTAGGGAAACTGTGGTCACAACCTGGGGATTTTTTCTAACAAATAAAATCTACTCATATTACCACAATTACTGTACCAGTTCCAAAACAACTCCCTAGTACTGTGGCTTAATCACCATGGCACTGCTGCCATCTGACACACTGTGCATGATGAAACCCAGCAGGGAGGCAGACTGGAGAAGGAAGGGAGCTGAACTTAAGTGTTGCAACAGATATGAAGGGTGGACAAACACCGCTCCTTACAACTGATTTGATCTGACTAGAAAATGTTTTGTTCCTCTTAGTAGCGGATGATCCATGTGTGGGAGGGAATGAGTCAACCATGGGTTTTTTTTGTTCCTTGTTCTCTGTACTTCAAAGCCCCCATATATCTTAGAGGGGGGTTGTCTAATGCCAAATAAATAAATTACGGGGAGTGCATCTCCCAGCCTTCTTGCGTCATGTTGATCAATACGCATTTATAGCGGCATCACTGAAAAGGAAATTAAATGTATCTGTCTGCCTGATTGCTTTCATGCCTGTCTCCCTGTCTGTGTGGATGCAGGTCTAACTTTGACAGAGTTTCATCATGCCGCCCTGGGAGGACAGCGGCGGATGTTATCATTGTCAGGTGCTGATTTCTCCAGTTAGAAGGGATGTTCCTCCCAAGAGAGGGGCTGCATGGTAACAGAGAGGTCTGACGTAACTGCCACACCCCCACCCCCCACCCTGGGAGCTTCTCTTCCCTAGTGGCCACCCCACAGCTCTGAGGTGAGCCCTTGCGCAGGAGGGAAATTACCTCTCCACACCAATTACCTCATTGCCCACCATCTTACATCAGCCCCTGATGAGTCACCAATGCCAACCATGGAAGAGCTCCTTGTTCAATTTGGAGACCGGAGCCATGGCAGACTGCTGCTCCAATCGCTAGTGCCAGAGTACAGCAGACTCTTGGGGCAGCCAGGCTACCTGCTGAAGGCCATGGCTAAAGCTTTTGTCACTTCAAACAGTCCATTTTCCCTTTTTCTTGCAGTCAGTCTCATAAAAGCACAAAGGCACTACAACTGTTGATTTGACTGCAAAATCCAATTAGCGTGTACATCTGGACGTGTTATGAGAGTGAGTTTCCCCACTAATGATTTGGGCGCTCTCACTTTTATTAGGTTACCCTGTCTGGCGTCCTGTGGTATTTCCTGTTGGACTTTCTGGGTGATACAGAATGCACTTAACAGGTTGGATCAAATAACATACAAAAGCTTTTAAAGGCAGTTATGTTTGGTTCTTAAATCTTATGTTTGGCAATGCAGCTAATAATAATGCAATCAGATGAAGCCCATAGAGATGAACCAAGCCTTGAGTCTCAACCTCTCTGCCATGAGAGAAACATGAATATAAGCGCAAGAGAGAGAGATGAATTGATGGAAAGAGATAGATTAATTGATGCACACCCTTTAAAGGATGAAACCTTTCAGATGCTAGACAACCATTCATCTGCTGTGGAACCTATATCTGAGATGTGAGAGACAGACCGAACCACAGAAAAGTTTCAGAAAATAAAGACACAATTTAAAAGCATCCATTTATTGTGTACTGACCTTGAGGTCAGTTTACTTTCTATCTTTGAATAGGTCCCTGATGCCGTGCCTTCAGCTGCTGCCGTAGGTTTTCTAAATATAGATGTGGAGCACAAAGGCACACTGGAAACAGAGGGCAGCTTTCAGTATTCTAACTGATCAATGTGCTCATCTCTGCAGGAAACCATTGATCCACTGTTTCTATCAAATTGACCACGTTGTTGTTGTGCAACTTCCACCCTACATTCAGTGAACTGGAGCCCACTCCATGATCCACTTTGTCTCCTTACCAGCACCTCTCAAAACAACACAGACTGTTGATCCTCTGATCTATATGACCACCAAACATGGGCGTGTTCAGCATTGATTAGAGCCATTGAAAGATCATTCTTACAGTCAGCTGGCATTTCAAGCTACTAACCAACAAACTCCAAAAGATTTTGGAGCTACCATGGTTGCTGCCTGAATCTGCAATGTGTAAACTATGTGCATCAGTGGCTCAGACACTGATAGCACTGACATCATCCAAGGTGAGAAATGTTCATAGAAGTCAAATGCCTTCATTTGTATGACACAAACCCACAGGCCAAAACTGAAACATGTGACATTGATGGAATCCAGCCAAGCTTTGCTGACCTCAGACCGTTCTTGAGGGATTAATAAAAACAAAGGTCTCTTTTCAGAGTCATCCTTCTGATGCACTGCCTGCTAATCTGACGCATTTATCAGTGGATAATCATAACATCATCCCCTCTTGCCTTTGAGCTATTATCTTAATGTGGCAACAGAATTTTTTTTTTCTCCAAAGGCTTTGAGAAATAAAATGTATCCATGCATTATGTTTTTCCTATGGCAATACATTGGCATTGCCTATTCGATAATGGAAAAAGTGCAGGTTTTCATCCACAGATTTATTGTCATGTAATAGGTTGAACACACTTATCGTGATATAACCTTTCATAACAATATAAAAATTAGGACAGTCAATAATCAGATATGTTTATTGCTTGACTGCTAGTCTACTTAATTTTCAATGACTTTTAAAGCAGCAAAAAATTCCATTCATGGATTTAAAAGGTCCACACAACAAAGTGTAACAGGAAATCAAGTTTACTATGGGAAGGGCGGGCTGACGCTTATTGTCCAGGCCACTTCCACCTACGCCACCATTTCTTTTCTTGACCACAGTACAGCTAAGTGTACTCTCCTCCTGTGGTGTCTCAAAGGTCTCAGACACAACAATAGCTCTGAAAAATAGCTCTTCCTCTGATTATTAAAGCAGTGCTATGTGTGCCGGGGAATATCCTACTGCGTACCAACCACTATAACGTTGTTAATGGCTGGGCAGCTTCATATGCATGAACCTGGAGGGGTTTCTAATGTATTTTTATACCCCTTGCCAGAGTGACCTTGGAGTTTCTGGATGTTATTACAGTATCATGTTCCTACATCACATTCATCAGAGCCAAGCCATCATATTTTTATACTAACGTATTGGCTTGTATGAAGTCCCAGGTAGACTGCAAAGACATTGCTCTAATTCTGCTACTCCCATGAGAGTGCCTAACCATCTATTTCAAACAGTTTCCTTTCTCTCCTGAGAGACCAAGGCATAGTTCAGAGGTCATCCCACTTGTTTGGTAGAAAAACAATGGCAGCGCTACAAAACATTCACTCCCATCACTGATGAGTCCCTTGTGTGGCGTATTCTCTCAGTCCCCTGCCCTGTTGCCATTGGACATGTCTCTCTCTCTCTCTCTCTCTCTCTCTCTCTCTCTCTCTCTCTCTCTCTCTCTCTCTCTCTCTCTCTCTCAGGTTTGGTTTGTTATATCATTAAATTTTGACTAAATTTTGTTTTATTGTA
>CABFOQ010037162.1:8790-27836 GCA_900660455.1 Gephyroberyx darwinii | reverse complement strand
GGGGGGTAGGGGGGGTATGTGGGAGGGCATCTGTTTTCTCCATTTATGCATTTACCCCTTTTTCCTCTGTTTCTCCCCCTCCTAATTCAATTTGTGGGAACCCTTCTCCCATACAGCTTCCCCAGTGAGAAAGCATTCCAGATGGGGTTACTGAGGCCTTAGGGAAGCTTAGGGACAGATCCCAGAGGATTACCTCCAGCAAAGGCGACCAACCCACCCAAAATCATCAGCGTACCATAGCTGCCACTACCTTTTCCTGCTCCCCTCTGTTTTCCATGGGATGCCTTGAAATGCGAGACTACCCAGGAAAGCCGCCTGGTGAGCATAACCCACATTCTTTCACTAGAGCCCCAGAACTGTTACTTTGCTATACTGCTGTAGTGTTTCTTAATGGAACAGATGCACGTTCATCAGTAATCCTAGGTCTCTGTTCCTCACCAGATACCAGCTCAGGATGGGGAAGGACTCACAGTAGCTGTTAATTGCTCAGATGTTTGTAGCAGGAAGTGGCACAAAATGATCTGTAATCAACACCAAATGGGATAATTGTCTGTCAGACATCTATTGGTAACCACGTGGATGTGACTCTGTTCCACTGTGTGTAAGTGCTTCAACGCTGTAGGATGTTGCAGATAGTCACTGCAATTTTATTATACATTTTTGGTTTTATTTTCATACTTTCATACTCAATAAACCCTCCAGCAAAAATCAACTGCGTTTCCAAAAAAATTCTTCCATTAACTAAATATGCCAAAGAAATATATGGCGGCAGTTTTGCCATTCCTGAAATACTCTGTGACCTGGAATCTAAATGTATTGGGTTTGTGTCTGTGAGATAACTAGTCCATTGTGTACGCCACAGACTGACAGTGTTGTGTCCAAGCCCCTGGCACTCATCCACAATGTCATCCCCGCCTGTCCTGTCTGTGGTATTTCCACTATCCAGAGGAGATTACTCTGCCGCATCATCAGCTGTCGCGGCTATAAAATGCAATGAATAGAGAGATCCATCCGAACAAGCTCTTACACACCCTTATTATCATCATCATTAATACATGGATTTCTATTTATCATCATTATTTGTCACTACCACCATTACTACCAGATTGATTTGATTTGAATTGACTTCACAATCTTGCTGCTACTGAAACCACAACCACTTGCTGTAAGGATTTTGTTCCATTTGTCTTTTGTGTTAATTCAAATGTTTATTCATTTGTTCACAGGCATTGAACAAATCATTGATCCTTTCAAATTCTCCTGTCTGGAATATTTGATGTGTTAAATTCATTGGAGTTTTCTTTCATTGTATTTGTAGTGGAAGGGAAAAGTCACTAGAGGGCAATATTATACTACTATTCTGTATGTATCAACCGAGCAGAGAGGTTGAAAAGAATGACACTAACTCCACATTTTTACTTTGGTATGAACTAAATGCTGGAGTTGTGCTAAAAACACTGTGGAATCTGATCAGATAAGTATGAGTTCGTCTGAGACTTTGAAGCAAATATGCTTGATGTAAGCCAAAACAAACTTGTATGTAGCAATAAAGTAGCGCTTAAATTGCGATTGTGTAAAACTGCTTTTTTATATAAAGGGGTCTGACCTCAGTAAAATACAGACGATTAAGTCGCGATAAAACGAGAGGAGTGTAATCCCTGCATGCATGGCCTAATCAGTCACTGTGTAAATTCATGTTACTATTATTTTTAATAAATTGAATAACCAAGTTTGACAAACATATACTGTTGGTCTGTGTAGTTGAATTGATATTTCATTTGACTGAAGAAAGAAACACATTGCTCAGGCTACAGTGAGAAGCCTAAGCCAGAACACATCGAACAGATGGTGCATGATACTAATGGGCAATAGCATCAACAGGATGTTAGGTGTCAGCATCTCATTTTCTCTGGTGCAACTAATTATGTCTTTCTGTGCAGCTAACATGGTCTGAACATAATACCAGCTATATGAAACAACAGACAAAAACACAGTTATAAAGTGTTACATGATCAGCACCAGTCTAGGCATTCATACATTCATAAACACACATTTAGCATGTGGTTCTAAGTACAATATAGCAAGTCTGTAGCATGGATGAACTGGTAGCTTGACCTCACACAGCTCTGCCTCTGTGAAGAGCATCAATACATAGCACATAATAACAGCACTCTCAAGCAGGTTTACCATGAACAAACCACACTCATAAAATGTACGTGTGGGAAGGTTCAACACCTGAAACAAAGTCAAGAAAATCATTTTGCACACCAAATCATTAAACAGGGCTAATAAAAAAAATATTTGAAATGTAATCTCATTCCTTAGACTTCTCAGAGCAATAAAGACCACTAGAGACAGTGGGAGTGATGTCCAAAGTAATCCTTGGCCTGGGTGTCTCTGATAAGGATACTTTAAGGTGCATGGTGGAGGCAGACCAGAGGACAAAAGCATCCAGCAATATCTATTCTTACTATTAGATTCGAGCAATTGTTAGCAGGCATTTATTTCAATACACCAACCTGTGACTTCCAGGAAAATCATAAACTGCACTAGCAACAGTTTTTCAATACTCACAGTTCTCTAAAAAAAAACATCCAAGTTAAAAAGCAATCATATATTTCTTTCCCTCACGACTATTGTAAAAAAGATGGTTAAGTGTTGTAGTTTTACATGCACAGTTATACAGCATGATCCCTTCCAGGTCTGGATAAGCAGTCTGTGACCGTTATCTGAACCCTTTCTTTGGAGAATTAGTGAGCCATAAACCTGAGCTTGGACTCCTATCACAACAACTCTCTATTTCAACCGGTGTTTAACCCCTTTTTGAACTCCTCCTGTTTGTGGTAATCCCCAGCATCAATTGAGCGTCCTTAAATCTGTCAGAAGAAATCACACTCAGGGGAGTGAAGGGAATTCAGAGCTTCCTTTCTTGGCCGTCTGTCATGTCTAGTGCAATATTTTCATTAGATTCTAATAAAATCACGAGTTGTCCAAGAGGCATCTAACTCGGGTCAGCAGCAGATTCAGGGAAGGGGTAGAAAGTGTGCAGGGTAAATCGTATTGCCATCATGATGACTCAGAACAGTTTGGACATGAATAAATACAGTTGGGAAATTCTCAAATAATACTGTAACATATCTGTGACAGCTCAAATATCACAACGGACTGCTACATCCCACAAAACCGTCAATTTGTTGTAATATTAAAGGGATTTTCTTTCCAATCTCATGGTATTGTTTGACGACCTCGCAGTCACAGAAAGGTGCATTACCAAACCAATAGAAAGTTGTCAATAAGGAAGAAGTAGCGCAGGGAATAATGATTAACTTAGTTTATACACCCAACGTTTCAACAGGTCTGTCTCAGCGGTGTGCTAGACTGTGCCCACTGGAGGTATTGACGCGCCGTACTGTCTTCAAGTACCATAGGAAATGCAGGCATTATGAGTTGCGCGCACATGAATGACTCGAGTTGCTGAGATGTGACGTTTAATTGGCGGGGGGCCAACGTGATATAAGCATGACAATAACTCATGGTAACAATTGTGTAATGTATTACTATGTGTTATAGTTGTATTCTTATATTAAAACATCAGCCAGCGAAAACCTCTGCTATGGGGTCCATTTTGTTACTACCGAACAAAAGCATTTGAATGCGTGACACTTCCGACTGCAAATTTGGAAGGAGTTTAAGATGAGCACTTGAAGGCAGCAATATATACATTAGGTGTTCACCAACAGTAATCAGCTTAGATCCAATAGGGAGAAGGCACTGGCCATAACAAGTTCTACTATCTATCTACAATATTTATTTCTTTTTAAAAAAACGGAATTTCCCCGTCAGAGCCACAAAGCTAACCTTAGCTTCAGGGCTACATGCTGCCCTCAAGTTCTTTCCGAAATATTGGAATAACGCACTTCCTATTCAACAAGGCGCTTATTCTTTTGGGAACGTCGCAATTTTCTATGATAGCCACATTGTTGGAGTGTGACAAGTGGGTGTTCTGTTGAGGAAAATGGCAGACAGCATAGACACCAAAAAAGTGACCAGGGTGCGAAGTATGGGGGAGTCTTGAGCCCCACAAAGATGCAAAACTGAACATTCAAGATAGACATGAATGCAGTGTGAGGTGAATAAATATTGACATAGAGGAGATTACAGCAACTTTGTACATTCTGGTACAAATTTACTACTTTCGGTTACTATTGGATTCATCTAATTTATTACTGTTGCTATGGTGTAATCCCTGCTGCAAAAAACAGCCTACAACAGCCAAATTGGTTATGCTGGTGGCCAATTTATGCTGGTCATGCTCTGACCATAAATGCTGGTTTGGTGATCGGCTTGCTATATATTTAGGCACATTGATGCTGGTTTTAGCTGGTCTATCAGCATTTACCACCGTAACCAATATCAGACCATGTCTGCCCAGCCCAGACCAGCAGTGGCCATGAAAAACCAGCTCAGACCCTCAAACAGCTTTAGCTTCTTGAAAAGTGAATTTTGAGTGTCGATTTGAAGAACCCGATAAACTGAAAATCTGGCCAAACTGAATGAGTACACTGTCCTATCCCTGAGACACTTAACCCCCTATTGCTCCAGTGGAGCAGCTTTCACGTGTGAATGTGTTTACATGGACTAATCCCAAGCACTGGGTTACTGTAAGAACTTATGTGTGTTCAATATATTTTCTGGATTCATAAAGGAGCTGGCAGTACAACGCTCGCTCTAGTCGTATTTTTCAGCATCCATTCAAAATACCTGCCAGACCCTTCACAGGGGTGCAGTTTGAGTGTAACGTAACACTACCGGAAAGTGGTGGAAATTAAATGATTCCACATGGGATGAACAGTCTGTCAATCAGATTAGTCCAAAAAAAAAAAAAAAGTTTAATTATGAATTGAACCTAGACATCAGCACAATACTCAATATGGTGCGTCTGCGACAGCGTTGTCAGCGAACAACCAACCACAAACCTCGTTACTGGATTGTAGAACGTGTTTAGCCTATCGGATTGTCTCTTTTTGGGAGGTCCGCATGGTGGCGGCACTGTTATGGAGTTTCCGCTGCTCCTCCGCTTCATGCCATCATGTTAGAAAGCTAGCAAGATAGCTAAGCTAGCGTCACGTTAGGCCTCATAGTAACTGTCATCTAACCAGCGGGAGTGCTAGATCAAACCCCGCTATTCAGAGGGAGACGAACATCCTTTATGAATCTGCATGAGAACAGATAAAACATTTGAAATATGGTGGTTCTCAAAATCCGAGACCAGGTAAGTGATCATTGTGTCAAAAGCTAAGTTTCAGCTAACGTTGGCTGTCTGGCAACCTCGATTTCAACACCGCCAACGGGATGTAACTCGAGTCCCCCAACTATTCCCTGAAACGGAAGCATTTCATGAAGCGATTCATGATATCAAAATGTCACATATGGGGAGGTAGTTACAATACTTTTGGATGAACCGCATTTAAGTCACGTTCTTTGTGTTAGTAAGAAGTATCACAATTACACGACGATAATTTTTTAACCTTACTAGGGGGGTGTTTAGGAGTAACTAGCTGATGCTAATGTTGCTGTGTTCATTTCCAGCAATTAGCCTGAACCCGCATGATACGTTAGCGCCCAGACTGCTACTCTGTTGGGCAGTAGCTGTTATCTAGCTAGCATTATGTGACAAAACACTGCGAAACTGGGGTTCAGTAGTCGCTTTACAATGGCTATGAGTTTGATAATGGTCTCTAATTGTCATATTACTTGACAGCGTTGTTGATTGTAGTGACAATGCATGTAACGTCAACGTTAGTTGCTTTATATAATGTTACTTTAGCTGGTGAGATTTCAGGAATATTATTAGCTGACATGTAAACATCTAAAATGTGGTCATTCGTATGATTTATCATACAGATTCGCCAACTTTTGAACTTACTTTGAACACTGCCACTGTGTTGTGGCGTGGTGGTCAACAGCTTTTCTGTTTGTGTTTCGTGCAGCTGCTATCTCGACAGTTCAGCGATTTCGTTGTTTAAAACGCTATGTACCCGTAACAGATTAGCTATGTCACAGGCCTTTATGTTTTTCCTGTTTCAATGACCGAATAATTTAACTATTTTGTCTGTCTACATTTATTTATATTTACACTATGAACGATACGCATTCAGTTGAATGGCTCTGGAAAGGTCACAGTGGATGTGTGAGATGAGTGGAAATGACAGAATATTATCCTTAGACATGTGTCCTGTAGTTATTCAATCTTGACACCTACTTATCAAAACGGAAATAGCTTTCTGTTATCATTAAAGAATTGTGTCTGTGTGTGTGCGTGTTTGTTTGTTTTGCACGCGCCTGCTATTCTTGTAACATATGTATGTGCATGTGTCTTTTATTGTGTGTGTGCATGAATGATCGTGTGCCTAGACTCCAGAGAGCCAGTGGAGTTGCCAAAGAGCTGTCTCCATGGTGATGGTATTAACTAGGCTGGATTGTATGAGGAGGTGCACAGCCGTGCTGCTTGAGAGGCATAGAAAATCTCCTACACTGGTGCAGGACTGGAGAACTCAAACAACAAAATGCAGCTTTGTCTTTGCTTTTCTCTGCGGGGGATACAGAGATCATTTAAAAGAAACAGTGTAGGAAGCACAAGTGCCTACTTGTTACCCTGAATATGTCTCCAGTGAGTCTAACCCCCATTGTACCCTGCAGATATTCATGGGCATTTTAATAGAATGAGGAGATCATCTATAATTTTCACATGCCACTGTAAGCTAAACTGATAAAAAAAAATGTCATGAGGCTCAAAAATGTATAAGAGGACGCATCTTATTTTCTACTGTTGGATAGAACATTCTTTTTAAGGAACAACTCCACTTCCCAATTCCACCTAGGGCTGTACAATTAATTGCACATTGAAACTGCAGTATTGACTACTGGACTTTTCAAACCTCAAGAGGCTGTCTTTTCAGCCTCAACCTGTTCTTTCAGACAGGTTCCTGAACAAGCTATATTTATCCTGTGCAGAATCTGACATATTGGCTGACAAATCAAGTTGTATGTTGAATAAAAGCTTGCACTGTATTTAAGTTAAATCCTAAGCATCCCCCCATACACACGTTTTGTGCTGAAAAAAATATGGAAAAAAAGAAAAAGTGCTGTTATTGCAACCTCAACATACAGCAAATTAATTATAATATAGTTGTTTTTTTATTCAATATCATCCAGGCTTATCTTTATTTAACAACATTTGAGTTTGTTCCACATATTTTATGATATACAGGTAATTTCCATCAGCTAAATGTAAGTGTGCTTGACTCTATGCTCAAATTTCATAGAGCCGGCGAAGGTGGATAATTCTGTAATTGTGAGCCATGAAACAAAAACATTGAATGTGAAGGGAATCCGTAAACCTTAGCTATGTAGATCCAAACATAGCTAGTTGTATTTAAAAAGATTTGTGAAGCATGTGGATCAAACTAAGCTGGTTGTGCAGTCTCATAAGCTACATGGCTGTTCATTAGGTTTTTAGCTAACTGGGCAGCCTGGTGCGTTCAGTGGGTGATGGAGTCTTAAGGAACACATGTAGTCTACACGCTACATCTCTGTGACTTAGCAGGAAAAAACTATGGTTCTCGGAAAGGATTGTATGCAGAGAGATGAGCTGCAAACGCAAAATGTTGGGGCCTTTTGAAATGTACATGGTGGTACATTTAAACATTGATGTTTAAATCAGTGATGTCCATATCATTTGTGATGGACAGTGGACAAGTTACCCATCCATGCCTTCATGTGTCATGCTGCAGAGAAATGTGAATCGCTACATTTTGATATCATCCCCCCCACTAAATGACCGAATCAATGTTTTTCAGGCAACGTGAATGATGTCAGGGAAGAGTTAAAAGTTTTTTCGTGGCCAACCAGGAATGTTCCATCTGGCTCTTTCATGGGTAACCAGTCACAGCCTCTGGAAGGGATCCCCTACCCTCAGAGCTCTCCCCATCCCTGCCAGCCTCCTCCCACAGGCATTGGAAAAGTGCTTGATCAAAAACTCAGCCCGTCTCTGCTGGTGTTATGGTGAACCAGACAGGGAAGTGCAGTGTGCTGCTGACCAATATGACACATTTAGGCGATCGAATTTCGAAACTTTCATCAGTTTCATTACAAATATGCATTTCAAAAACCTTGAATACATTTCTTGACATTAGACTGTTAGAGGTGTCTTAGTGATGGGTGAGCAGTGGCATCAACACTTCACCAAACACAATGAAATGGTATAGGGCTGTTGATCCCCCTCTGTATGAGATTTTTTTAGACAAACTTGGCATTCACCAGTGTTTTTTATTTCAATAAATGCGTATTTCCATTTTTTCAATTGTATTCCTCTGTTTTGAAGTAAAATGTTGGAAGCTGGGAAGATGTCTGTATGTAATTAGGCTATAGCTACTAGTCATTGTGATACTTTCTCTGCACATACACCGTTGAGATGGGAGGGTCTTGAGTCAGGCCAAATTGATTACCTTCTGATGCCTGGGCCGGAATGACTCAATCCATGAGGAGAGTCATACTTTACGAAGAACTCACACAGTTTGCTATTTTGAAGTTTGATTTTATAAATCTTCAATTTTCATCAGCTTTCCAACCTTCCCACCCCTGTCATGATGGATGTGTTCAAGGCCAGGCCAGCTGGAATATATATATATATATATATATATATATATATTATATTTTTTTTTTATTTTTTTCCTCCATTGAAGACGCAGACAAGAGGTGTATCATGCTAAAGTCTTAATATGTCTGGAGGAAAAGTGGAGATGAATGGCAGTCTCAGAGAAAGGCGATAGATAGATAGATACTTTATTGATTGGGGGGGATTATGGAATATGTACAAGGTCAGTTTAAGGCTATATATTAATTCATAATACTTAGCTAATGCAAACAATTGATTATGGATTGAAGTTGTAGATAGATAGATACTAGAATCATGACCTGCCCTCCTCACCCCGAGCTATAGGACTTCAACCATCCCAGTACTCTGCTTTGGAGCACATTGTTGGACTTCATCAATTCCCAGATTGTCACATTTCACTGTGCTGAAGTATGGATATGTTGTCCTGGTCTGTAAGACTGTAAACAAAGACAGAAGGAGACACTGGCAGCTAAGCAGTTGACGGTAAATTAATCCAGATAGTCTGTCTCCATCATGCTCTGATTTGTGGCGTCATCATTTTGTTAAAATGTGCAAATGAATGCCTGCACAATCCCACTAGGGTATTCTTCTTTTCCTCTCATAGCTTTCCCTTGCTATGCTGCAATCTGTGCCCTTTTTTTGGATTTTTAAAATAATTTTTCTTTTCTTTCTTACTAGCCTAAACATGATCGTTAGTCTCTGAGCAAATGAGTCGCGTGCGTATCGTAGTTCTGGAGGACGAGGATCCTGAAATCTCTTATCTCTGAGGCCTCTGTATTCTCCAAAGGGGAGCGGAAGCCATGTCAGGTTCTCTACATTAACAATGGTTATTGTTTTCTCAAGTTGGGACTATACTGTCTCAGTCTTTCAAGTCTTAAGATGAAGGTGTTCACTCATTGGTCATTGTTCTATTATTATATGCAAGTCTGAGAGAGTAACCTATGTAAGTCAGAAAAGTTAAAGTTTTGAAATTTGCTTTAATTTTGACCCAATTTCTCTTTTCCAGCCTGCTCTGCTGAAAGCTATTTTCAATGTGGACCCAGATGAAGTACGCTCCCTTATTTTCAAAAAAGAGGATGTGAATACACAGGTAATCCCAATAGGGAAGCACTAATCGCCCCATCTGTTTCCTCATATTATTTCATTATATTTTAAGAAGATCCCCTTTACTGTGGATTTAAAACCTCTAATATATTGATGCAGACAAGTTCTCTTTTGGTTATAGATGAAGAGTACAAAACTGCACATAGTTGGGTTTTTAGAGTTCCCATTGCGTATGCTGGCTCTATTTTATTGCATTCCTCTCTGTTATTGGGTTGGTGGGGGTGTTTGTTTCAGCATAAGGCTGGTTTATACTTGCTTGATTCCACTGGAAGCCTTTTCAAGTGACTGAATTTGTATTTAACCCACTTTTTGCCATGAATGGTGACTGCCTGGCTGTATCATAAAATGTACAAGTGTGTTTTTGTTTTTCCCTCCAGCATTGTACTGGCAGGAATGGTAAAGTGCTTTAAAATGTTAGTTGAAAGTCACAGTATTTTAGGACTATATTGGCCCATACAAAAAAGCAGAGAGACAGGAATAAGAAACAAGTGCAAATGTTGGTTTTATTTATAGTATTGTTGTCTTTCTATTTGCTTATTACAGGACAATGAGAAGCGAACCCCATTGCATGCTGCTGCCTATCTTGGAGATGCAGAAATTATAGAGCTGCTGATTCTGTCAGGTAAAGTTTTGGTCCAGAAGAGCACAATTAGTAAGGTAGCCGTTAAAGGCAAATACCACTCAAATACCACTGAATCCATGCTATTCTTGTGCTCTAGGACAGTTGAAATCAGTATTTGTGAATGTCAACATCTCACCTTCAATGTGTAATACCAGCTTCAGTATGGTTCATACTGATAGTAAGATGGTTAGCACACAGTAGATCTAGCCAGCTAGTTTTTTTTAATGACTATCACAACTAGTAAATGTACTTTTACCCTTAAAAAAAGTCACACACCTTTTCCATATTACACCCTTATTATTATTATTATTATTATTGTACATCCATGTCACACCACATATTGAAGGGCCTGACAAACTCTGCTCTCTTTTCTGGCTGTTGGAGACAGCAATGATTGACCACCGATGTAAACCAAACTGCAAAAGAGCATAATAACATATTCAGTGGAATTCCCCTAAGAGAGCTTTGAATTATTTTGCTCATGTAGTTTCTGGCCAGATTCAGTAATGTCAACTAGCTCTACATGCACTCCTTCCCACTCTGTTCTGTCAGTATACAACTACAAATGTACTCAAGGAGATATTAGAGAGCCGTGCTCCATAGCCAGAATAGCACATCACAAAAGGTTTTATTCACTCTGTTAGTGCTGTTGCATTAGATGACAGGAAACTGAGAACTTAAATGGTCTGATAGTTTGTGTTCTCTCTTCTAGGAGCCAGAGTAAATGCCAAAGACAATAAGTGGCTCACTCCTCTGCACAGGGCTGTGGCCTCTTGCAGCGAGGTACGTGAATGTGACCTGCTACATCTTCTACTCACACACACACACACACACACACATCATTTTAAACAGTTTAGCACTTAAACTGCTATGCCCTGTGTTCCTGCAGGAGGCTGTCCAGGTGCTACTGAAACACTCTGCAGACGTAAACGCCCGAGACAAGAACTGGCAGACGCCACTTCACATTGCCGCAGCCAATAAGGCTGTCCGCTGCGCCGAATCGCTGGTCCCCCTGCTCAGCAACGTGAATGTGTCAGACAGAGCAGGCCGGACGGCACTGCACCACGCAGCCTTCAGTGGTCACCTGGAGGTAGTCTTACGGCTAAGATATTGTTTTGTTCACACATTGATGGCATTCACCAAATTGCTATTATGAAGAATTTATTTAGCAACTTAAATATGTTTTTGAATATGTTTGTTGAATTTCTTTAGTGACTCATGCAGTGAAAAGCGTTTTAACAGCAATTTAGGCTATATGTATTCTGAATAAGCTTTGGCCTAACCTTACATTGTATTTAAAAAATGTATTCCTGAATGAGTGAGAGAGTTGATCTGAGGCTCTAATCGTGTGTAATAGCATATTGGTAGGTGTACAATAATGAGTCAGACCAGTTATGTACAGTTGCACAAATCAAAACACCTAGGACAAACTCAAAGTTTGGGAATAAACTTGTATGTTTGTCCTTACGCTCCCACTATTTGTTAGTCAAAGTGCAAGCTGCCTGAGCATAGGTCAGTCAAGTATAAATAGGCAAAACATAAGTCAGCAGGCTTGTAGTAAACCAAAAGGTCAAGAGGTTTTCAACCAGAGACCATATATCTGTCTGTATGTACCATACACCATGTTTAAATATATCATCCTTAGTATTAAGGGCTTTTATACTATATTATATTATTATATAAGTTGTGGCAGGGTAAATTGGAAGCACCGACCTAGAATCAATAGTGTTCGCATTGCTGCTGCCCTTGACCCCACCCCTGATGGCTCTTTCTCTGCTATTGCTGTCAGATGGTGAGGCTGCTGCTCTCCCGAGGAGCCAACATCAATGCCTTCGACAAGAAGGATCGCCGTGCAATCCACTGGGCAGCTTACATGGGTAATAAATGCACCAGTGGAATTTTTGTATCACAATTTTTATTTTCCAAATACATAAAGTATTTGACACTTGCGTAATGAGATATGGTTTCAATCAACAAAGAAATGCATTGCAAGTATCATTTTAAAAGCGGCATTAAATTTGAGGTGTTGACCTTAATCTCTCACTGTGTTTATATAGACGCTATTGGTTAACTGTTAAATCTAAGCCTGGTTTATCACAGGAATACTGCAGAGTGTGGATAATATAATGTTTGGACAATGAAGAATTTTCTTTCTTTTTCGGGTGCTAATGTAATTACATCTGTATCTTTTGTCTTAGGGCACGTAGAAGTGGTGAAGCTCCTGGCATCTCATGGAGCAGAGGTGGCCTGCAAAGATAAGAAGTCTTACACCCCTCTACATGCAGCAGCTTCTAGTGGAATGATCAGCGTTGTCAAATACTTCCTAGACTTGGGAGTGGATGTGAGTCCCACCATACTGTAACACTCATTACACTGTAGACATGGCTGGACCACATGCTCTGGTTAAGAAAGAACAGAAATACAAAACACACCAAAGACATATTCCTATATGTTTTGTATAGCAACTCATGGAATTCATGGAAAGGAAAGAGAAGAAGTTGAATCTCATCAATTTCTCACAGATGACTTTTAAGAGTAACAATTGTTGATGGAAACAGTGATGCTATAACCATTTCCTGTTTTTCTCCCCCGTTTCCACCATACTGCCTAGATCAATGAGCCCAATGCGTATGGCAACACCCCCCTCCATGTGGCCTGCTACAACGGGCAGGACGTGGTGGTGAACGAGCTCATAGAGTGCGGGGCCAACGTCAACCAGGTGAATGAGAAGGGCTTCGCCCCTCTTCATTTTACCGCCGCCTCGCGGCACGGGGCGCTCTGTCTGGAGCTCCTAGTGTGCAACGGGGCTGACGTCAACATCAAGGTGAGCACGGACCAGGATGTTTTGTGAATATGAATATGCTATTCTGTGTCAGAAAAGTATTTTTTTCAGTTTGTGTTTTATGTTCTGTAGTTGGAGAGCCATATTTATGACCCACATTGTGATATCGACATGTTTCTCTGCCCCTCCAGAGTAAAGATGGTAAGACTCCCCTCCACATGACCGCCATCCATGGGAGGTTTTCTAGGTCTCAAGCGGTGATAGAGAACGGTGAGCTCCTCTAAGAATTTTCTCATTGACTTTATTTCTCACATCACACATTAAAACTAATAGTGCTTCTTAGTGAATCACTGGTTAAGTGCTTGCTTGGTTTTTCCTGTAGGTGCTGAGATTGACTGTGAAGATAAGAATGGGAACACGCCACTGCACATTGCAGCTCGATACGGACACGAGCTCCTCATCAACACCCTCATCACCAACGGAGCTGACACAGCTAAGTGAGTGAGCCCATTCGCTTTGACTTGCCCTTTTTCAGCTGTGCTCCAGCGTTGTACATTGTGGCAGGGCTGCATGTTGATACCTTTCCAGAGCAGACGTGTATTGAATGTCATGTAACTGATATAGGTGATTCTCTACTGTCAGAGAGAATTACCTAGCCTCTATTTAGCTCCAGTGTGGATTTCATTGTACTGAGGTCTCGATGTCTGGACGATACTGGGATAAATCAACATGATTGTGTCTCGTTTTAGACGAGGGGTCCATGGTATGTTCCCACTGCATCTGGCTGCTCTCAGTGGATTCTCCGACTGCTGCCGGAAGCTCCTGTCTTCAGGTGTGTACCTCGTTGCAAACTTCTGCGTATTATAGCTGTCAACTGTAGTTCTAATTCAACAAGTTAGACTCCAAAAATGGAGAATGGTTGAGTTGCTATTTTGGTTCATACATTATTGTAATTTGAGGCAGTTGTTTGATTGTTATTTGATAAGGCAGGTGTCATTTTGATATCCAAAAGGAATTTACCACACCTGATACAACCTCCATATAGGTAGAGCGTAACCTCAGTGAGTGATGGATGACCTAGAGTGTAGTGTGAGCTATACTGTAGGCAGGTCATGTGGTGCTCATAATCCTCTACTCTGGCGCAGGCTTTGATATCGACACTCCTGATGACTTCGGAAGGACGTGTTTACATGCTGCAGCTGCTGGAGGGTGGGTGTAGGACAGTTGAACATCTTGTGTCTCACATGTAATGCAAGTGTTAAAGTATATTTCATGACCTACCGGAGTAGAATCATCCAAACTTCCCCCCTTAATTCTCTCTAACCTCTCAGAAATCTGGAATGTCTCAATCTTCTCCTCAACACGGGAGCAGACTTCAATAGGAAGGACAGCTTTGGCAGGTCTGTAGGATTGGATTGTGGCTCTAGAATTTGTGTTCCCCTAGTTTCACTCTCAAAGTTGAACAGTGAAATGAAGCGTGTTTGCTTTTCCAGGACCCCTCTGCATTACGCTGCTGCCAACTGTAACTACCAGTGCCTGTTCGCTCTGGTGGGCTCTGGGGCCAGCGTCAATGACCTAGACGAGCGGGGCTGTACTCCTCTCCACTACGCCGCTGCCTCTGACACAGATGGAAAGTGAGTAATACTTTCACAATTTCACCAAATGAGGTGGTTATTTGGTAGAGGGGTGGTGTGAGTTACAGTACCCGGCTTCCCTGCATTTCATTTTTTGTTTCCTTGACCACATCCTCTTCGTTGTGTCTACAGGTGCCTGGAATACTTACTGCGAAATGATGCAAATCCAGGGATCCGGGACAATCAGGGCTACAATGCTGTGCACTATGCCTCTGCCTACGGACATCGCCTCTGTCTGGAGCTGGTGAGAACCGCACTCCAGAGCACGAGCCATATGACAGTCAACACCTCGACATCTCAGTCATATGATTTATCGTAATGATGTCTGATGCATTGCTCCTTTTCCCACATTCTTTTGCAGATCGCTAGTGAAACACCTCTAGAGGTGGTGAGTGTAATTTGTGTTTTTCCTCCTTGTGTATGTTTAGGGCTATTTATATACAGTGTATACATGTCACATTTCCATGTATATCTGTCGTACTGAGCTTCGAAGCTAAGCTTGTAACAATACCTTAAGGAGGTTCTAACTTGTGTATCTGGTTTTTCCAGCTAATGGAAACCTCAGGGACAGACATCCCGACTGATACTGATGTCAGAGCCCCCATCAGCCCCCTGCACCTTGCTGTGAGTAATGAGCGGTACCGCTTCGATTGTACATTGTTGTAAGCCACCAAGTGAGGAGTGCATGAGTTAAGGCACTGGACGTGACTTTTGACACGCGTCATTAGATGCACCTCATTTAACACTTCAGTGGTGCACTGCAGACAAGCATCAACAAGAAAGCAGTGGCATTTGCACTTTGCCACCTGAATGGGTAATACATTTTATTGTGACATAAAATCTATAACCTGGTATATAGTCTGTTCACCATCGGCTCATAAAACCTTACAAACTAGCCGCCTGTAATACATGACTAAGTTAGAAATACACCAAAAATATGCATCATAACACGGACATAGCCATAAAGATGATCATGAAGTCGAAAATACCGCCACCTGGGAAAATGATGTGACCTTTTTCCTTTAGCACAGAAACCATGAAAAACAGTTTAACGCCCCAAGGAATGCCTTGAGTGTGTGTTTGTCCACTGAAAACAATTGAAAATGTGTACATCTGACACTTCCAGTGCGTTTCTGACTTTTAGTGTCATTGTCTTTGATGTAAACATTTGTTCAGGCATACCATGGCCACCACCATGCTATGGAGGTCCTGGTGCAATCTCTGCTGGAATTGGATGTAAGAAACAGTCATGGGCGCACACCTCTAGACCTGGCTGCCTTCAAGGGCCACGTGGAGTGTGTGGATGTCCTAATCAACCAGGGAGCCTCCATCCTGGTCAAAGACTACACCTTGAAGCGAACCCCCATCCACGCTGCAGGTATTCAGATGGAACTTGATAGCTCACGCAACTGTAATCGGCTAAATAGTTTGCCTCCTTTGATTTTGCAGACTTAAATACAACATAATACAGAGTAGTGCTAATGGAGTATTCTTCATTACCCACAGCCACTAATGGTCATTCAGAATGTTTGCGTTTGCTGATTGGAAATGCTGATCTTCAAAGTGCGGTTGACATTCAAGATGGGAATGGACAGTAAGTAAAAGTTGCATGTGAATACTATTTTACTTGGTATCTAGTTTTAAGTTAATGCCTGACGTTGTTGTCTGTTATCGCTCAGAACCCCTCTGATGCTGTCGGTACTAAGTGGACACACAGACTGTGTGTATTCTCTGCTCAATAAGGGAGCCAATGTGGAAGCCAAAGACAAGTGGGGCAGGACAGCTCTGCACAGAGGAGTAAGGAGATCATCTTACCATTCTCACATACAGTATGCATAGACAGACATTCACATAGGCACAGCTATCCCCCTCTCTGCAGAAGGGTTAAACTCCAATACTTGGGTCAGTTGTTCTCATCAAATCATTTGAAAGGTATCGTCAGTCCTCTGTAATGACACTAACCTCCCCTCTTGTCTGGCCTCAGGCAGTGACTGGCCACGAGGAATGTGTGGAGGCCTTGCTTCAGCACAGCGCCAACTTCCTGGTGCGGGACTGTAAAGGGCGTACCCCGGTCCACCTGGCAGCGGCATGTGGACACATTGGGGTACTAGGAGGCCTTCTGCATGCTGCCCAATCACTGGAAACACTTCCTGTCCTAACAGACAACCAAGGGTACACCCCTCTGCACTGGGCCTGCTACAACGGTATGGAGACTAGGCTTTAGAAATATTTGTAAGTAGCATATGCTGCTACATAAGTGAAGAAGGTGTACATATGCATCTTGAGGTTCAGAGTAGGCAAGGGCAACTACAATTTTATAAATGTTGACTTGGAAAGATGTCTCTATAGGTGTGAAGAAGATGTCAAAATCTGACCATGGTGAATTATTCTGTCCTCTAGGTCATGATACATGTGTGGAGGTTCTGCTAGAACAGGAGGTTTTCCACAAGACCGAAGGCAATTCCTTCAGCCCCCTCCACTGTGCTGTGTAAGATCCCCTGCTGCCTTCCACTTCGATAACTGCCAATAACTGCATTTGAGGACAGAGCAACCTCTAGCAAATGTTCAGATGTAGGGCTAATGGTTATCGCTCTATGTTGTAGGATCCATGACAATGAAGGTGCTGCTGAAATGCTGATTGATACTTTGGGCCCTGCCATTGTCAATGCCACAGACACTAAAAACAGGTAAGCACACTATTACCGAACAAAGCCCAACAATAACTGCAGACTTGACATTTTTGTCACACATGGTGTAACACAGATGGTGCTGGGCAACTAGTCAAGTAAATTAGAAGTTCTTCATCGGTTAAATTGGCGATAATATGTCCAGGAACAGCTGTAGCATTCCTATTTCAAATGGTGGATGAGTCACATTCAACTTATCATGAGAGATCGTATCATTAAAAAGGAGTCTTTTTCTCATTTTGTTTGTGCAGGACCCCCCTGCATGCAGCAGCCTTCACTGATCATGTGGAGTGTCTCCAGCTGCTGCTGGGTCACAACGCTCAGGTCAACAGCGTCGATGCCACAGGGAAAACCCCACTCATGATGGCTGCTGAGAATGGCCAGACCAACGCTGTCGGTACGAATGCTCCACTACCTTACCAACAGACTGGAAAATATCACTGTGGGACGTAATAATCAGTACAGTATAGAATAGACTTTAACTTGTTCCTCCTTTCACTCTCTCATTCACCTTCTCACTCTTAGAGCTGTTGGTCAGTAGTGCAAAAGCAGATCTCACTCTGCAGGATGCGGTGAAGAACACTGCACTTCATCTTGCCTGCAGTAAGGTGGGTATTACCAGATGATGGCACTGTTCCATTTCTATAGCAACTAATATGTACACTTGTATACATCTTATGATATATACAATATTTCTAATAGTGTATTTCTAAACTTTGATATTCTTCTAACTATTTGGCTGATTTTCTACAGGGACATGAAACCAGTGCCTTGTTGATATTGGAGAAGATTACAGACAGGAACCTCATCAATGCCACTAATGCCGCCTTACAGACGTATGTATCACCTTTATTACGTTAGTGTCGTATCTCCTGCCTCATCAGTGTGGCACAGTGGACTGGTAGTGTTGGTGGATTACTCTTAGGGATTTGGATTGTGACTGGAGAGATCTAGTTCATACAATATTGAGTTGCATGTCAGCACATCTATCTTCTACTTCTCCCTTAAGGCCTCTACACGTGGCTGCAAGAAATGGTCTGACAGTGGTAGTGCAAGAGCTGCTTGCAAAGGGCGCCAGTGTACTCGCAGTCGATGAAAACGGTGAGATTCATGATGACATTCTTTCCTTACTATTTACCGTCACTTTGCACTCATTTGGATTGATTTTAGCCACACCAGTAAACCTTGAGTGCTGATGGTCGGATAGTATATCATTCTCAGTTGTACACTGTCACTGCTCCAGGTTACACACCCGCCTTGGCTTGTGCCCCCAACAAAGACGTGGCAGACTGCCTAGCCCTCATCCTAGCCACCATGATGCCTGTGTCTCCCTGCGCCCCGGCACCCACCCTCCCTTTCAGTGCCATTAACCACTACACCACCAGCCCGTCCAAGAGCGTCACCTTTGACAGCCTGCCCGTGCTGCGCAGTGAGCACAGCTCCTACTGCAGCTTCAACAACATTGGCCACCACGACGGCTTTTACAAGGATGAGGAGCTCAACGACTCCGACTCAGAGACGTACTGAGGACTGGCCCAGT
>CABFOQ010037160.1:11042-23703 GCA_900660455.1 Gephyroberyx darwinii | reverse complement strand
GCTGCAATGGGGGAGCTGTGTCTTGTGAGAAAATCAACTTCAAAGTCAGACTATCATGGAATGAATAATGTATGGACGTTGTTGACCGATGACCCCGTCCCCGACGAAAGATATGATTGAACTGTCAGCCAGCTGCGAATCAGTGAGGAGAATGTCAGGACAGCAGAGTTACTGCCCATCTTTCGCCACAGGCTGAAAACCCACCTCTTCAGGAAACACTACCCTGACCCTTCCTCTTAGCACTTGCCTATTTGTCTTCACTTATTTGCCTGGGCTCTTGTTTATTAGCTCTTGTTTATTAGCTCTTGTTTATTTGATTCACTTATTTGTCTCATTTGTTTATTTAAAAAGTAGGTAGCTAATTTACTGCACTTTTACCTTAGCACTGGTTATGCTCTTAGATGCTTGTTTAGGAAGGAAATGCACTTATGATTTCTGATGACTAGTTGTTCTCTTGCCTACCTATGTTGAATGCACTCATTGTAAGTCGCTTTGGATAAAAGCATCTGCTAAATGACTGTAATGTAAAGAATAACGGTGGTGACATGGCGTCGAAAAGGACATACCCTTCTGGCGCAGAAAAAAGAAGAAAACCGAAGAAGATAAACACTCACAGAGCAAAGGTAAGACATGATGTTGATTTCACTTTTAGCATATTTTTAGTTAGGCTACATCCCCACTTATACGATTTTGTTTTAAAGCACATAACTTTTGCTACGTTTAGCCTGTCGGCCACACTACTCCGGCATTTTGGAAGCCCTAAAACAGGGCTTCCCGGTTTTAGTTTTAAAACTCCGGGATTACGTTTTAGTGTGGACACCATTGGAGCCATCCTGCTCATGACCTGTGTTCAGTGAGTATGCAACACTCACACGACCGTGTATGCACACATACATTCGCTTCCTAATTGGGTTTTATCGGTCAGACGTATCATTCCCTGGCGATGGATAGTGCTCCTGGTACTGCTGTAATATGTCGCCTTATTTGCTTTGCGACAACTCCCAATCTATATTCTCCTCCACATTTACCGCCTTATACTCGGTTGTTACTATCAGTAACAGTTCCACCTCATCGTCCGTCCAAATAAAGAAATCTCTGCTTACTTTTCGCCATTGCTGTTCTCTGTAACGGTATTTTCTGCAACTAAGGCCCTATTCATACCTGGCATTAACATGCGTCTTGGGTGATCTGATCACAAGTCAACAGCTCTAAGTACGTCAGTTCACATCTGGCATTATAATGCGTCTCCAGTGATCGGATCGCAATTCCTCGCTCTATATGCAAATAAACACATACATCATCACACGTACAGCTACAGTTAGCCTGATAACATATCAATTACCAATCATTCATTTGATCTTGCTCCGAGAGACAGCGCGTTCTCAGTTCTCACTCTAGCGAGAGAGAGCGAGAGAGAGATCGATCTACGGTCTTTAAATGAAGTTTTACGGTATAGGACATTATTTTATTAGTTTATTTTGTAATGTGTAGGTATGTCAATCTTTTAAAAGACATGTTTATGTTGAAATAAATAGCTATATACAAGTAGTTATGTCTCTAAGCAACAGCAGAGCAGACAATCTTCTTCCTGTTTACATCGTCACACGCATGCCCAGTGTTTTGTTGCCCTACAGTTCAGGCTGTAAGGCAACAAAAAGTGACAATTTTGAAAATGGGTTTATGCTGACATTGTATATTGTAAAGTAAAATTATGTTAAATATATATATATATAATAACAGATTTTGAATTTCAGTTGTATTACAATATGAATAATACTTTTTGATAAATTGTGTTGATTAACTTAAGGAACTTTGTCTCTGTAGGGGCACTTCTGAAATACTTTGGAGGGCCAGCCCAAGCAGAGCCAGACGTCACTACTAGTGAAGGGATACCAGAGCCATCATCTCCACCTACTGACCGACAAGTACCAGGTCCATCTTCACCACCTACTTTACCACCTATTGACCGCCAAGCACCAGGTCCATCTTCACCACCTACTGACCGACAAGCGCCAGGTCCATCTTCACCACCTACAGACCCCCAAGCACCAGGTCCATCTTCTCCACCTGCAGACTCACAAGCACCACGCCCTGCTTTTGGTCAACCAATTGATCCAGGTGATTGGCCCTCAGTTCTCTCAGATTCAGTCAGGATAGACCTAGTAGGTAGAGGACCATTTCAGGTTAGCCCAGATTTCACTTTTCCCAAAAGAGAAGATGGTAGAAGCTTCCATTACCATTATCTCTACAGGACATTAGTGAATGCGGAAAAGATAAAGCGGACCTGGCTTACCTACTCAAGAAGAAACGATGCACTTTACTGCTTTTGCTGCAATTTATTCTCAAGAAAGGACTATAAATTAATGACAGAGGGCCTTTCTAACTGGACAAACATAGGCATACTTCTGAGAAGTCATGAAAGCAGTTTAGAGCACACAACCCACATGGCAACATGGAAAGATTTGGAACTGTGTCTACAAACAGGCAGGACCATAGACCAAGCCGAAAGGACACTTTTAGAGGCTGAGAAGAGGCGCTGGAGAGATGTCCTGACCCGCTTGATCTCTATAATAAAATCTCTAGCTGAGAGAAATCTTGCATTGAGGGGGTCTGCAAACACATTATACCAGCAACACAATGGAAACTTCTTAAAAGAGGTGGAGCTGCTCGCCAAATTTGATCCTGTCATGAAGCAGCACATTGATCATGTGCAAAGTGGGCAGTTCAGTCATTCCAGCTATCTTGGAAATGTGATCCAAAATGAGCTGATTGCCTCAATCAGTGGGAAAATGTTGGACACAATGGTGACTGACATTAAACAGTCCAAATATTATTCAGTAATTCTGGATTGTACTCCTGACCTAAGCCACCAAGAGCAGATGTTGGTCGTCATAAGGACTGTCAAAATGGACGAAGCACCGCAAATCAAGGAACACTTTCTAGGATTTCTTGTGGCTTCCCAAACAACAGGTCTTGGTTTGTCATCTTTGATTCTGAACAGGCTTGAAGAGCTGAATATTCCTTTTGACGACTGCAGAGGACAGTCATACGACAATGGGGCCAATATGAAGGGGAGGAACAAAGGTGTTCAAGCCAGGCTGCTGGACAAAAATCCTTGTGCACTTTATGTTCTATGTGGGACACATACATTGAACTTGGTGGTGGCTGATGCAGCAAAAGGATCCACAGATGCCATCAGTTACTTTGGCAATGTATAGACAACCTGTTCTCAGCAGCACCACCTAGATGGGCAATCTTGAAGGACCATGTGACTCTGACACTGAAATCCTGGAGTGAAACGAGGTGGAAGAGCCGCGTCAACAGCATAGAGGCTGTGCGGTACCAGGCCCCTAACATAAGGGAGGCACTGTTGGAGGTCAGGGACAAAGCCACAGATGCCCTGACCAAGGTTGAAGCACAAGCTTTGGCAGAGGAGGTTGGGTCATACCACTTCCACACTTGCACAGTGGTATGGTATGATATCCTCAACCAAGTAAACCACGTGAGCAAGCTCCTGCAGTCTGCCACAATGCAGCTTGACCTCTTCATGAAGGCAAAAACCTCACTGACAAGATACAGAGACACAGGCTTTGCTTCAGCTCAGGCCTCTGCTAAAGACATATGTGAGGAGATGAATGTGCTTAAAGAGGAGAGGCTTAGAAGCACAAGGAAACACTTTGCCTATGAAGCCCCAGACGAGCCTATCGAGCCTACCTTTTTATCATTTGCACTTTTATATGGATGGTAGTGTCATTATTTATGTTTATTCTGGGCAATGGCCTAATTTATTTTATTAGCCTCTTTTCCTCTTTAAGTACAACAGATTGATGCATTTAAATGTTAAATGCATGCCCCCCGACCACCTTAGAGGGTTTGGAATGCCCCCACCATAGTTTCACAAAATAGGGGGCCCCCAAACAACATTTTGCATAGGGCCTCCAAAAAAGCTAGAAACGGCCCTGTTCCCACCCACACTGAAGACCTTCTCAGATGGGGCACCAGTTGTGGGAATGCATAGGTGGGTGTGTGTCGGGGGACAGCAAGTCGGCTGACAGCACAGCTTTGATTTTGCCCTCCCCTGACTGGGAAGCAGATGACGGCGGCCCTGTCTTATTGAAGAAGCTTGCTAATGTTTTCTTCTTCTTAGGCACAACTTCAGCTTCTTCTTCTTCTTGACACATCTGGACACTGTCAGGCTAAAGCAGAGACGTTGGCTCTGTAATGCCACTTTGCTTGACTCTCTCCATCTCTGTCTATGTAAGTCTGGATCCAGGGGTCCATCAGAGATGCCATGTCCAGGAATCGTGTCCAGTGTGGTGCTTTTGATGTGGTTTGTAAGCTGCAGAATGCTGTTGTCAAATAGCCAGAAATCAACCGACAGCACCTCATTGAATTCCTGCAGTGGGCTTACAGCTTTATTCACTGACTCCAACATGTTAATATCTTGCCAGGTGGGCACCGAGACCCTGGCTATGGCCTTTTCTTGCTCCAAGATAAGTTCTATCATCTTTTGCCTGGATCCCCACCTGGTTAGGGACTCAGGGACCAGCTGGTGAGTGGGTAGACCAAGCTCAGCCTGTACCAAAGCCATATCTCTCCTTTTCTTCCAGCTGAAGGAGTAGGCGCTGGCAACCTTTTTGCAAACCCCAACGGCTCAATCATCCCGTGGATCCTTCACACCATTCTCTGTTAAAAAAACAAAAAGGAAGAAACAAAGGAACTTTTAGAATGGCACAATTGAATCATTAATGTGGGAAAGAAAGTGTTTACACATTGTGATAACATTTCCTAATAAGCCTTATTTCTATTTGACAAAGAAAATATACAGGCAGAAACATTTCACCCAAATAAGCACTGGAGGTGGGTCCACTGGTTCAGTCTCAAGACTTCTATCAGCAAGTCTTAAAGCCCTCGGCCAGGTCCATGGTGGTGAAATGAAACAATACTTTCTCCAGCTGCTCGGGGACTCTTTCTCATGTAGTGGTGTACAGACCATAGGCACAGACTACGTGGGTGCCCAGGGGCAAATGGTATTACGCTTATAGTTTGATGCAGGTGATTACTGCAGTGAAGTGAGCCGCGCTTTAAATTTTGTTGTGTAGTTTTCATTTGCTCCACCGTCTTTGGACCAACGCTGCATCTTTACCGTAATCACACAAGTAGACGCGTAACAAAAGTTACATTTATTTGATTGTGATTTAACTTGATTGGACCATACACATGAAGTATGTGAAATAAACGTGAAAAAGCCTATTTTTGTATCAGCTAATGTTATCTGCCTAGCAGGTGTTTGGGGAGTGGGACGTGAGCTGGCCTTTCACGCATTGCTCCCATTCCAATGTATGTTTGTACCGCAGGTTCTGGAATTAATCTGTCGTGCTGCCACTTTTTATCGTGATAAACTCTACAAAGTTTACACATGGCATCAATTTGTTTGATTCGAACCTTGCAAATCCGAACCACTTCCATATGACTGAAGCGACATTACTACCTTTTTCAAGAAGCGCTGCTCGTCTCTATTTTAATGCCTGAGTACCATGGCACCTCGTGGACGTGGTAACAATAGGCCCATCAAGGGGTGTGTGTGTTTTTTGTCCACGTGTGGATCAAGTTGGAGGCATTTTTTTTTCTTCTCACATTTGCCAATATATTAAAGGATAATTCTGGTATTTTTAAACCTGGACCCTATTTTTACATATTCAAGTTTCAAGTTTCAAGTTTCAAGTTTATTGTCACATACTAAATAATGCATACATCATTACCAGTAATGAAATTCTTGTCCTCCGGGTCAACTCAACATAACACAGTAGTAGGAAAAAAGTCAAATAAGTAAAAAAAATAGGTAATAAAAAAGTAATAAGACAAATAAGTAAATAAGTAAGTAAGTATTTTGGGGTCTAAATGACGAATAGGTACAAAAAGTTTTGGAATTCAGTAGATCGCCTCAGCCGGCAGCCGCGAAACGGGCTGCAATGGCTGCAATGGCTGCAACGGAATCCTTTGGGGCAACTGTGCCCGATCAAAGTACGTCCACTAAAAGTGCTTGTTTTTGCCACTGACAGGCTCAGATTGTTATTCGAAGTGTCTGACAACAATAGGGAAAGGATCCCTACAGAGCTAGACTCCTCCTCAGAAACAGTAGTCTCGCTCAAGGAGAAATCGCGCTCTGAAATCTCGCGAGAGGTGAGTTGTTGCAGGAAGAGTTTAAACAAAGGTTTATATAACCTTTTTTTAACCTTATTCCCAACCTTTTGTACCTATTAGTCATTTAGATCCCAAAATATATAAAAAATAGGGCTCAGGTTTAAAAATACCCGGAATTATCCTTTAACATAAAATTCCTTGATTTAGACATTTTGCACATTTGCAAATCCAATTTGAGTCTTCATTAAATATCTTTGCTCATATATGTATATAAATAGAGGAAAATTCCTATAATATGGAACCCATAACTTCAAGGGTTTTTAACAGACCAGAAGGAGGGGGGCTGCAGCAGCATGCCAACAGCTGACCGGGAGATTCAACATGATAAAGTTTCCTCTCCTCATAATGTAGTAATGGCCAGTTACTGACTCTCATGACTAGAGACAGTGATATCATCTACTATCAACAACAGAATAGACATGATGTAGGTCAGAGCATGCCACAGGGACCACGAAGCAAGTTCACCATAGGATATCTATGCGAGATACCCTATCTTTGCCATAGCTGGCTTCACAAAACCAACCGATGTTCATCCTAACTAACCGTTCTCACGAAGCTGGTTATCAACTCCTGGTCTGATCAACATTAAGTAGACTGTAGTGGGAAGTATTACTATCATAATGAATAAATATGATCAAGACAAAAAATAGTTGCTGCTGCCAAGGCTGGGGAGGATTCCTGGAAAGAAATTGCAGATAGTGTAAATGTTTAAGTAAATAGCCACAATAATCACTGCCTGTCATTAAGACATAGTGGGAATATTTTTCATTGATACAGTACAATCTGTTGCACTAATCACTCTATTGCCAACTACTGTAAGCTGCTCATTATTTGATAGAAGCCCTCTTTTATAGCCAGAGTGGGAAAATCACCGGGAAACATTTATTATATCTCTAACATAATAAATCATTATGATCTCTCTCTAAACACTATTACCCTGTGCAGAGCTCTTCTTACTATCTGTTAATTCAATGGTATCTCTCTGTACACTTATTTGTTCATTTGAATACAATGTTTTTGTTCATATCTGGTTTTGTTAATATAATCTTTGCAGTAAAAGTTAATTTAAAAAGTCCAGTGTCCATGATGACCTACCCTGCTATAAAATGAGTCACCTTTGTGAGACCAAAAAGCCAGGGTTAAGCCCAAAGTTAGCTTCCTAACCCACTAAACTCGCTTCAGGTGACAGGCCCTTATAGTCAAAGACAGTGGACACCAGCTTTCGATGATGCACACATTTTCAAGACACTTCTTCGTTGTCAGCAGGCTTCAAACCTGCCCAGGGAAACCCCAATGGATTTCTAGTCCAGCGCCTTAACCACTCGGCCATGACAACTCACACAGTATGTGCTTACACACAGAGCCTCTTTAACAACATTCAACCTCTATCATGAACCAAACCATGCTTGACAACATTTAAATCATCTTTACTGTACTGGAGAGAAGTTTCCATACTAATAAAAGCATAACAGACACTATGATATGGACAGACCTGCCATGATGTCAATAATAATTACACTAACAAACTTTATTTGTAGCACTTATCTAAAAGCAGAGTTTACAGAGTGCTTTCCAGGAAGACATAAAAACAAGAATAATAAAACTGAGAAGAAAAAGGAAGCAGAAACCAAAGTACATTAAATACATACGCAAATTAAACATGATAACACACAAACAAGGCTAAAAGTGAGCAGGATGAAGAACAATTACATTACAAGGCAAGTCTATAAAAGTATCTAAGCATCGAATGCAACATGGACAGATCCAGAGCAGCGGATGTAACACAAGATAAGATGATCTGATCTATTGATTCCCCTGGGGAAATTAGATCCTTGTAGCAGCAGAAGTAAAATGATTCAGCAGGGAAAATAAAGTAGAATAGAAGCACACCCATAGAATATAAAAATAATAAATGAAAATAGTAGAAAAAATAAAAATAAAACAATAAAAGCAATAAACTAGACTATGAATGATTGTGGGGTTATGTAAACATAATGCTGCTGACAGTTTCAACACATTAAGTAGACTATAAGTGGGAAATATGGGAAAGAAATGGATTACTAACATTTGTTTTTCTCTGAAGAAGAACAAACTATTGTAATGAATAAATATGAGCAATACAAAAAATATCACAGCGAAAAGTAACACAGTTGCTGCTGCCAAGGCTGGAGAGGATTACTGGAGGGAAATCGCAGATTGTGTAAATGCTTAAGTAAACAGGCTTATCACTTCCTGTCATTAAGGCACAGTGGTTATATTTCTCATTGATACAGTAGAGTCTATTGCACTAAGCACTCTCAAACATTTACAAACATTTATTATATCTCTGATATAATAAATCCTTATGGAAAGCAAAGGTGTTCTGTCAGTCTCTAAACACCATTGCCCTTTGAAGAGCTCTTCTTACTATCTGCTAAATCAATAGTATCTCTCTGTACATTTGTTTTTTCATTTGAATGCAATGTTTTTGTTCATATTTGGTTTTGGTAATGGAAAAAGTAAAGGTTATTTAAAATACCATTTTTCCAAGGAGAGGTTAGGTTAAGGTTAGGTTAGCTTAACCCACTTTATTTAACAAACAACTAGACCTACATCATTCCTAAAGCCAGGAGAGCTGTTGAAAGTATCGGTGTTCATTAAAATCTTTGTTGTTTATATTTTATAGGTGTGCGCCTATTCTATTTAATTTTCCTTGCTGAATCATTTTACTTCTGCTGCTACAACGATCTAATTTCCCCACAGGGATCAATAGACCATCTTGTTTTATGTTATATCCGCTGCTCTGGATCTGTCCATCTTGCATGCAATTGGCTATTTATTACAAACTCTGCCCCTTTTATGTGAACACACTGATGACTGGATTGGAAAATCCTGGGTTGACAGAGCGAGTTGATAACCAGCTTCATGAGACCAGTTAGTTAGGATTGCCATTGTCTGGTTTTGTGAAGCTAGCTATGGCAAAGATCCCCTGACTATGTTGAACTTGCTTCATGAGACAGAATTTACCTTGATAAGGCTAACAAATTGCAGAAAACTGTGGCCGACTGAGGATGGTTTAATCACAGGTCATAAATTCATTGAGAACACTGCACTACAAACTATTACTATTGTAAATCACAGCACTAAATTCCACACGCAAGTATGAAGCGAATACGCCAAACAGGTGAAGATCTCCACCTCACTGAAAGAACGGCTACAGAAAGCACGTAGTAGGTAGGTTAGTGGAAAGAGGGAAGTGGCACAAACAAAAACAATAAATAAAAAAACAAAGTCCGCCATTACGAGATGTCCCTTCCAGCCTTTTTGGTCCATCGGCCATGTAAGGCCAGAGCTGAATGACAAAAAAACAAAACAGAATCAAAACGAAAAAGACAACAGACAGCAGACAGCAATGGAACTCTCCTGCAGTCACTCGGTCGGTCTACCTCCGACTGCACGCGTAGCCTGAGTGCCACTTAAGTCCTCTCAGTCCTCCCCACAGAAAAGAACAAGCCTGCTCAAGTGCTTTATATACACTCCACTTCCAATCAGTGGGCAGGTGAGTGCAAACTAGCTGCCAGGTGCCACTTGTTGCATAAGTATTACAGGACATGCGTTATTTTTAATAATTTAATAATTTTAAGCACCTTTGATACACAAAGGCAATTCAAAATACTTCACATAATAGGATAAAGTACAATAAAATAAATGAACACAAAATAGATAAAGAGCAAATAAAACAAGGCAAAACAGAGTTTTAATAATAATAATTGAATCATATGCAGTGCAGAACATGAAGGTTTTAGTTTTAAAAACTGTCAAAGTTGGGGCATGTCTAAGGTCTTCTGGAAGTTTGTTCCAGGTGTGTGTAGCATAATAACCGAACGCAACCTCACCATGTTTGGTTTTGACCAGTCCCGGATGACCTCAGGGGTCTAGCGGGTCAGTATGGTAAAAGCAGGTCAGAAATGCATTTTGGTCCTAGACTGTTAAGCAATTTCTACACATGCAACAGTATTTTAAAGTCAATTCTTTGACAGATTGGAAGCCACTGCAGAGACCTGAGAATTAGCAAAATGTGTTCAGATTTCTTAGTTTTGGTTAGGACACTAGCAGCGATGTTTCGATTAATTGGCACAAAATATCCTTTGTCCCTACTGCAATCAACCTCCTCAACAAAACAAGAAGTTTGCTGATACAATGTGATTTCTGAACTGTCCATTTCAAGCCAGAAGAGTCAGCCATGCCTTTATTCTATTGTCGCTGAGATTTATGGTGAGGTTGGAAATGATTGAGTAACATATTGTAGGGTAAGTGGAAGTGTATGTGCAGTGTGTGACTATAGATTTAGTCAGGGCTGAAAGTGTATGTGGAGCGGGGATGTTCTAGAATGAACTTTTATTTTGTTATTTGTCTCCCAGTGGACTGATGGAGCCCAAATCTTCTTGATATGACTTTCTAACCTTCCCCGACTGATGCTCACTCCTCTCTTCCTGAGGTCTTCTGAGGTCTCCTTAGATCACGGCATAATGTTTTTATTTAATCTGCATGCCAAATACCAAATTGACCAGGGGCCTATACTACAAAACTGGATTATGGGGTTAGTGAGCAAACTTCAGGTTTAATCCAGGGTCTTCAGTGTCACGAAGGTGGTTTATTTTTTCACTGGAGTATGTCACCATAGCAATTTATGCTGAATGGCTAACCTGCTGTAATGTTAAGGACACCGGATCAAAACTGATAAAAAGCCCGCCTCCTCACCAATCAGCTCCCTGGAAAAATTGGCGTCATCACTCCTCCTGGACTTATTAAACATTTTTCTTTACATCTTTATTGCAAAAATTCCATTAACAAAACCAAATATGAACAAAACCTTTGCATTCAAATTAAGAAATAACTGTACAGAGGGATACTATTGAATTAACAGATAGTAAGAAAGGCTCTTCACAGGGTAATGGTATTTAGAGACAGACCATAATGATTTATTATATTAGAGATATAATAAATGTTTCTAGCATTTCCAGGTGATTTTTGACTTCTATCAAATAGTGAGTAGCTTTCATTAGTTGGCTATATTTATCAGTAATGAATGAAATTTACTGGTGCATATTGCACTGGAGTGCATAGTGCACTGAAATGTATGAGGATTCCCGGGAGTGAGTGGTGAGATACACTGAACCCATATCCCATCCCATATCGCAGCCCTGGGGAACTTGAGGTAGACTTTGTTAATAGAAATTCACAGCCTCAATGTGATGATGCAATATTGTATCAATGAGAAATATACCCGCTGTGCCTTAGTGACGGCAGTGATAAGCCTATTTACCTACACATTTACACTGCATTAAACAATCTGCATTTCTCTTCCAGTAATCCTCTCCAGCCTTGGTAGCAGCAACTGTTATTTTTTGCTATTATATTTTTTTAGTATTGCTCATATTTATTCATAATAATAGCTTATTCTTCTTGAGAGAAAAGCAATGTTAGTAATCCATTTCTTCCCAATATTTCTCACTTCGACAGTCTATTTAATGTGTTGAAACTGCCAGCAGTATTATGTTTATATAACCCCGCAATTGTTCATAGTCTAGTTTATTGCTTTTATTGTTTTATTTTTCCTATTTTTATTATTTATTTTTATATTCCATAGGTGTGCTTGTATTCTATTTCATTTCCCCTTACATTTCATTTTATCTGCTCTGGATCTGTCCATGTTACGTGTCATTGGCCATTTGTTACAAACCCCGCCCCTTTTATGTGAATGCGTTGATAGCTGGAAAATCCTGGATTGACAGAGCAAGTTGGTAACCAGCTTCATGAGACTGGTTATCCAGGATTGCCAGAGTTTGGTTTTGTGAAGCCAGCTACTACAAAGATATCCTGGATATGATGAACTTGCTTCGTAGTATAGGCCCCAATTTTCTCACCTGTATTTGTGGGAGTGCCACACAAACTCCCCCGCAAAGGTCTTTTCTGTCAAAAGCAGACTCTGAAAAACCAGTAGACTAGACTACTGTAATGTTCCTTTTATTGGCCTCCCAAAAACAGCTGTGTGGCGACTGCAGTTGATCCAAAATGCCGCTGCACAAGTTCTTACTAACATATTACACCTGTTCTTAGATCTCTGCACTGGCTCTCAGTCAATTCTAGAAATGACTTTAAGATTCTGCTACTCATATACAAAGCTCTAAATGGCCTTGCACCACAGTGTACAAAAGACAGGCTTATCAGATATGAACCAGCAAGAACTCTCAGGTCCACAGGCAATGGCGTATTCATTCTAAAGCAGGGGAAGATGCTTTCTGTTTTTATACTCCAAGCTGATGAAATACCCTGCCTGAGGACCTGAGAGATGCTCCAACATTGAACTCTTTCAAAAGCAGATTGAAAACATTTCTTTTTACCATATTCAATTCAATTCAATTCAATTCAATTCAACTTTATAGTCATTATACTATGCTGGAACACATAAAACGAA
>CABFOQ010037160.1:0-11017 GCA_900660455.1 Gephyroberyx darwinii | reverse complement strand
ATACATAATTATAAATCCAATATAACAATACAATACAATACAATATAAACAAGATATAGTGCAGTAGGAGAATACAGTGCAGTAGGATAAAATATAAATGCAATACAGATATGTAGAGCTATATAAAAATGTGCAAATAAAAAGACTAAAATATAAAGAATGTGCAATGATTAGGTCTCTTAATTCAAGTGTATGTGTTTAATTTCTGCTATTTTAATGTAAAGCACATTGTGATACTGTGTGTATGAAATGTGCAATACAAATAAAGCTTCACTTGACTAAGCTTAACTATCACAGTCCTATAGAACAGGAACCAATTGAAGTTAGCTTAGCTTACTAGGTTAGCTGAGTGCCTTCTTGTTCAGCTAGCTAGTTTTGTCACACCAGTTGTTGAAAAAATATTAAGCTAGCCCAAAACATATTTTACCAAATGCCTGTGAAAAGACTGTTTGCAATGTTAGTTTGTACAAGAGCCCTTGTAGTTTGTATTAATTTAAACAGGAAGCCACTTGAGGCCATGATTTACAGTGATTTTGGAGCAGCTTAGAAGTGCTGCTACATGACGCGAAGCTGTTCCTCTCCACAGTGTAGAGTGGCTGATGGCTTTGATAAAATGCTGGGAAAACACCACTGTATTCAAAAAAAAGGAAAGGAAGAACACAAACGTTCCAAAAATCTTTCAACTGATTTTTCACCAGCAATAATTATATAATAACAATAATGATTAAATGTTATTCTTCTGCCAAGCAATATAGTTCTTGAACGGTAGCTTAACAAAGTGGTTGCTAAGTGCCATGTATGTAGTGGTATGAGTGGAGCTGCGTTAATAATTCAATTAACTGTTATGTGGTCACAGGTGTGCCTTTATGCATTCTAATATTGTTTCATTTCTATTTAAATTAGACGAGGCTGTCGCAGGTGTGTTTTTTACAATGCCTTAGAACAACCAATCACTGGAGGACTTGAGGACCAGAGCTATTTGTTTTATGGCTGAAAATAACTGTCACTTTGAGATTGCTTTTTGTAACCTGGCAACAGTGGTTGAGTTGAGTGGTGTCTGGAGCCTCCCACCGCCAGTGCAGACTCGCTTGCTCTCTCTTCATTGTTTTTCCCTTGTAAAAAGAGATCCAACTGTAATATAAATTCATACACATAATTGCAGCGGAACACTTTGTTGCAAGAATGATAATCTTTTGTTCATGTCATGCCGTTTTTTAAATTATGATTTGGCGTATTTAAATAATGAGCATATTTTTAATGAATAAAGACGTCATTTCATTTTATTATTAATAAATAATTTGTTAATAAACATAAAATCTGCATCACAAAAAATATTACATTTATGCACTGAGACATTATGTACTGAGACTAAGAATTTTTCAAGATGCCTTTAGACATCAACAGATTGCTTCAAAATTACCCCCAGATGTCAACAGAAGCACCGAAATATCACAACGTCTCTAGGCATTTATTAGAACGGTTCAGATAGAGTCACATAATTTGTCAATCACTGAAAGTTATTTTCAAAAACGTTCCCGAGATTGTCTCAACTTCCTAGAACTCACTTGGTTGTCGTATGTGGCAGATATCGCTGTGTTGCACACATCATTCAGTTGGAAAGCAATGTGTTGCATGTGTGCTTCTGTTCAGTGGTGTGTGCGTGTATATGCATGTGAGTGTACTTGTGTATTATCTGGCTAGGAGTTTTGTCCTGGCTTGCTTGTTTTTGATTTTTGTGTTATGTGTGTGTTCCAAGTAGCTTAGGGGGCAATGTTCTAAGCATTCATATGGCATGTTACATTATGCTTTAAAAGGAAAGGAAAAAAAGAAGAAAAAAAGACCCTGGACTGCTGCATTCAGGTCATATGGGAATAACCATTGTTGACCAGTTTTTGTGTGTGTGAACTCATTCGTCAAGATGCCATGATTGAAGTTTTGTGTAGAATTTGGTTTGCACCTGATCCGTTTTTTCATATTTAACAGCGATGGATGTAATGAGTGATACATTTGAGTTTGTGTTCCAGCAAATTCAAACAAATGCAGCAAGTCGTTCTGTCCTGCCGCAGCATTTTAAGAGTCATGTTCACAAAATAACTGATGATCATTTGGTTTTCATTCCCCACATTGACCACAGGCATTTTGCTGCAGGAAAGAATTCAGGATGTCGGAGAAATCAGGGTCAATTGCTAAACCCAAAGTTCCCAAGAAGTATTTACCACCGGAAAACTGATATGAATGGTATTTTCCATTAGGAAGCTCATATCTACGTCCCTCCCATTTTTTGTGAATGCAGCATTAGAGGACACATGTACCCTTGGATACTCTTAAACTGTTATATGTGTTAAATCTGTGATGTTCAATACATTCCAGGAGTTATTTTGTGATGAAGTGTTTTAAATTGTGGATTTGTTGTACACACTTTTCCTCAACCTGCCTGAGCTACTTCTACTTCAGTTAGTGGTTTCCTACTTTTCCCATAATGCCTTTCGACAGCCCCCAAGGGAACAGTCCTGAGTTACACATGTGGATGGAAAGAGCTGTAGAGATAGTAAGTGCAAGAGAGCAAGATATTTTCCAGCCAAGAAAAAGCGGAAGTCACGAGTCTTACTCAAAATGCAACATGTTTTGCGGCTGCATTGCATTCTGGTCTATCTTGGCTACTGTCAGTGGAGAAATATCTCAATGTTATGTCACTTGTCTACCTTTGGCCAGTTATCCACGGGAATAAGAAAAATACACCACCAAACAACAAAATGAACCCTGAATTATTATTTTTTCGAACAGTTTCAACATGTTTTGGGGCAGATTTCTCCTTGAACTATGAAGATAGTAGGCTACACATGATATTGCAGCCTATGGAAACCTTTATCTGCTAGAATTTTAAAGCATAATTTTTCAGTGCCTCTCCAACTGTTCTAAAATCACTGTAAAGCAAGTTCCTGTGGTGATTTATTGCTAAACTAACCAAGCTAGCGGGATAGCCAGTTAATGCATACAGCAGCTAATTTACACAAGAACCGTCATACATATTCATTCCCAATGTCAGGAAACCCATTTAGAAGCACCTGCAAAACAGTTATTTATTACTAATTTAAAGGCATTTCTAATTTAAACTACTAATTTAAAATAATAATAATAGTCTCTGAATAATATCACCAGCAGCTCACTATGCTGCTCGGCTAAATCAAATAAACCTCACATAATAAACAAAAGAGAGCCTGTAGGAGACCCCCACCCCAAACAAGAACCGGTCTAAGTGTGTCCAACGGGATTTGAGCGACGACGGAAGTAGGCATGAGTGAAACCTCTTTCTTCGTTAGGATGCTTTCTGGCAGCCTTCTCTGATGAGGCGGGTAGTCCAGTCACGTGATAAATTGTAATCTATGATGCCCACTTTGAGCTGCGTCAAGTAAACCAGAGGTAACGTGAATGATACCGGAAAATAGCCGGTTTCACATTCAAAATAAAACCGTACAATTCGTAGCAAGCGTAGGCATTTCAGTGGTGGCTGATTCTGACTGACTTGACACCAGGAATTGGAACTCCCATTATATAACTTTTAGGAACAGTTGTGCCACTGATATGGGTTAAAGGAGATGGTAGACAGCCTTCCAAATGGTCTGGTGTTTGAGAATGTCTTTGTATATTTGACTGGCCATTAGGGACCATAGATTGTGACCTACCTGGGGAACTCAGTCTAGCTCAATCATGTGACGTTTTTATGTAATGATTTATCTTAATTTGTCTTTTTAAAAAATATTTTAAAAATTGTTTGTCCCTATGTTTTATTTACATTTTTTCATGTATTGTTGTATTTATATGTTATGCTATTTTTTCTGTTTTTATGTGAGGCACAGTTTTAGATAAGTGCTACATACATAAAACACATTATTATTATTGGTGGTGGTGGTTGTAATAGTATTACAAGCACTGTGAATATGACATTGTGCATAGACCTATGGCTTATGTGCTGTGTAAAGGACATTTTGCAAAAAACAACAATTGTATTCCCATTACATTTTTTTAGGAACATGTTGTTCAATAAGGGTTTATTTTGAAAATTATGGCCGGAAGTCCGACTCACTTGATACTAGCGAGCTTGTCACTGGTTGAGATGCGGGCTCTCCGGCACATTTAGGAGAACACGTATAGTTTAGCGCAGAGTAAACGGCTGAACTAACGCCAGTGTGGTAAACAGTGTCGAAGTTCATCCTCTCCTCCTTTTAAAAACACACATCGGAGAAAAGGCGCAGTGAAGCCAGACTACTGGAAATAAAAATCAAAAAGCGTCGGACTTCGTCGGACTTGGCTGTGTTAACGTTACAGACTCCGGCGAGCAGCGCCGACGATGCTCCGGGTCTGTTGTCTTAACACTCTAAAGTGACATTGAATTAGAAAGTACATGGACTTTTTTTTGCTGGATTTATGAGTCTGTTTTCTTCTAATCTTTAACACCATGATACCCAACTGAGTGACTGTCGCAACACGCTGCGGTGGTGAAGTGTTGGAAACCCGAGGAGAAGCGTGTGGTGTGTTTTTTTTCGCAGCACACCTACACCTTTTGGGTTTGTTTTCGGGGGGTAATTTCACCGCGTGCAACCCAGAATATATCTGTTTCCCTTTTATCGGTGGGGTGGGTTATTTAAATAAAGCCGAGAAGTCGTTTGCAGTTCAACCAGAACAGCGCGGGACCCACCGGGTGCCTTTTCGCTCCCCTTTTTCTTCACCAGCGCCAGTGTTTCCATGAATTGCAAACCGGATTTCATTTTTAAATTTGTTTAAACTGGGGCACGAGCCACCACGCCGATGAACTAGATTGATATTCCTCCGCAGCTCCTTATTTTGAGTAGCCCGTTTGGGGTAAGTACGCGGATTCTCCTGTTTTTTAAGCCGCGGCGCACGTCATTTCTCCACTGATGTCCACTGATTTCATTTTTGGGGCATTTATCGGGTCTTCACACAAGGACTTGGATCCATTTCGGGAACACCGGGTTATTCTCCCCTCCCCAGTAGTCCAATTTGGAGCCGGATACCTGTAACTTTCCTCCCATGTGGAAAAAAATCGTTCACTAGTTTTTTTTTTTTACTGGAGAAGACGCAATTTGCTGTGCCTTGGGTTTTCCTGCTCGCAAAGACACTATTAAGACCGTAATCTGGCACGATTTTTTTTTTAGAAGACTGGATAACCTCGGTTGAGCCAACGCACACATTGTCACGCGCAGACACACATCCTATTGCGCATTGTCCAAGTTCAGATCCTCGGAGGAACTGCAACAGCATCGCGTGGAGGCTACTACCTGCAGAGAGGTTTTATTTATTCGCCACCGGCTACTGGGACAACTGGGATTTTACACCCGTCTGGGATTTCTACCATGTCAGGTGCACGGTATTGCAGAGGAGCTCTCCTGATCTGCCTGGTGGCCCTTTCAAACGGTAAGTCCCCCCCCCTTTCATAATGATAATTGTGTTGCATGGAAAAGTGAGGTGCCAATTTTCTGCAACATGCAACTGCAGAGGTATCTGCTGTTCTGATTGGTAATTTTCTCGAAGATGGACACACACACACATACATCCTCAGGACAGAAGAACTATCGTCATCCTATAATTAATTTTTGAATGATCCTATAAATACAGTAAAGTACAATAACTCTATTGAGTACCACAGACACGCTTTAAGTCACTATAGCAATATTATGGGAATATTATAGGAAAAATACCATAAAGTATCATAAGGTGATTATAAACTCACTATTGAGAACCACAGAAGCATTATATAAGTCCCAATTGGAATATTATAGTATTTTTTTGATAGGGCAGGCTTAAGTTTTCAGTAATGTGTAAAATAATTTATTCAATGACTGCACACAATTCAAAATTTTCACCATCTCATTTTGAGCATTTTGTGTAAACACGTCTCCCATGTAAGATGGGAGTAGAGGAACTGTACTCTATTCTATTATATCCCCCCCCCCCAATATCTTAACTCCTTTAATTGATGCAGCAACACAACACACTCTTCTCACCAGTAAGCAGAGTATGACATTGCGTTGCAAGTGCAATGCTTAGAGACAAACACTGAGTTGGAGCACCTTGCTGCCTGTGCTTATTCAGCTGTAAGTGCATATAAGTGTATACCTAGGTTAGGATTGATTGCAAGATGTAGATATGTGGCACCGAGCCACAAGAGACATTTACATATTTATTGCATAACCATCCCTTGCACCCCTTTTTAGCCGCTGCACACAATATGCCTTCTCTCCTACTTTTTTTTAAATTTAAATTTTTTTTTACATTTTTTTTTACAAAGCCTCAATTTCATTACCACACAAAAGGAACGCCTACGTGTGCACTAAACATTATACTCTCCTTGATGGCTTTACCAGGCTGCAAAGGAAGTGTACTGCATACAGCAACAGCACACAGCCTACACACACACACACACACACCGCTAGAGCCTGTGGTCAGTGTTGCTTAATGTTAGGGATACCCACCTTACTGGACAACGAAGGCACCGCTGTCAAAAGCAATTTCGGTAACAGATTTGGCGCATGGCTGGCTGCCTCCGAGGTCTGTTTCACAGACCTCAGGTTCCACACATAAACCTGCTGCACTCCCCCTCCTAATAGTTTAAGCCACTCTTCCCTTGTCACGCTCATATGCCAAGTAAATATGAATACCTCAAGAGAGATCCAGTAAACCTGATGGATGGACAGTTAAGCAGACAAATCTTGCAGCGTGAAAAGACGACACAGTGGACTTTGAAGCTTTGCTCTCGGGGGAAATGGGGCAAATCTGTTGCGATAAAGTAAGAGAATTAAGTCCATCTCTTCGTATAGTTTCTTGGCTTGGTGTTTCGTATTCATTGGCTCACATCGAGGCCCCTTAAACGAGGATTTGGCAATCAAGATTTAACTTGTTTAAGAGTCATTATTGGAAACCTCACCGTGGGTTAGGCCCCATCCCAGTATTCCTCCTGTCAGTTAAATGATGTTGATCAGCAAACAAGGCCACTTTTCCTTTTGCACTGAAGAGTGTTTATCCAGTTTGGCTCAGAGTTGCTCTTCATGGCTTTCTAAAAGGTTATACCTGCATGTCAAAGTGCACGCAAAGGACACACTGCCTCAGCGCACACACTATGATTTGTTGTGAAGTTTCCATTTTTATTGGTGGTAGCTCTCCGTATCAGGGTAGGCATGGCTATAGGAACTAAACTACCTTGGTCTGGATTAGTACTGGTTTGTTTGAGATTTTGAAGGCCGATAGGACAACCCATATTTTTGTATTGAAGTCACAGATACCCGATATTTTGTGCCTCTAAATTTGACCATTTTTATGCCCCAAAAGTACTTAGTATTTCCCCCAGATTCATATTCTTGGCAGGGTGGAAAAGCCTCTGAAACAGCATTTATAGACATTTATACCATCATGTAACACTAAAACTCTCCATTACAACTCAGAAATTCCTTCAGGTGGGTAAGCAGCTTTTTAATGCAGGTGTGGCAGGCAATGGCAGGGCAACTCTGGGATACATTCCTGCCAATAAATAAAGAATTAATTTACAAAGAGCGTTACTGAACAATTAAATGTGCACATGAGATAAAATTTCATAGCCAGTTTTACAGACTTTTGATGTAGCTCTGGTCAGCGAAGAACCTCCATTATATCGGCAGGGGCTCACATGACTGGCCAATATCTGATATTTAATAAAAACCCAATATTAGCAAACCGATGTAACAGTAACCTAAATCAGAATAGGATTTTCTCAATGAGAATTCCTATCTCCCTTGAGGCCCATCATTGTGCACCGTTGCCACCTACTGTATATGGGCACTTATTGGCTTGAGGCTGGATTGCATGGATTATGACTAATGGCTTTACATGGAAGTAGGTGTGGCAAAAACGGAGTGATTAACTTGAAGTGATTGCTCCAGGCTGCGTCTGCAGTCGGCCTCACAACACGGCTCGGGGAGGAAGTGTTTGCCCAGTCATGGTTTGTATGTACTTGGCAGACGTCCCAGCACCCAGCCTATCTCCCAGAGTAGACACTGGACAGAGAGCAGACAAAGCGCCAGTGTGACAGACCCGTTCTCATGTTCTCGCCTAATTGATTTACATGTGGTTAAACAAACTCTTGCCCCCCCCCCTTGCCGAATTTTGAAGGTGTTTCATGTCGTCCGTTTTGAGATTGTTTCATGGAGGGGCCTCGCTCCATATGATCAGTACTTCATGTAATGGATGGTTATTCTTTTGTTTTATTCTGTTTTTGTGCTATGTTATTCTGCTGTTTTTGTTGTCTGTGCGACTGTCACTTTCGGTAGGGCCTGTGTCCACAAAGCATATGTTTTTTTATATTTAGCGAGCAGCTCTCAGCAGAGTGCTATTTCGTGGCATTTGCTTTTGGCATCAGATAATTATAAACCTGTTCAAGAACCATTTTGCAAGTTGTTGTTTTTTCTTTTTTTAATTTCAGTGACAGATGTATTAAGGGCTAAAATCGTGTTCTGCCCTCAGATGCACTGCTTATTGGAAACAAGGAAAAAAGCTATGCCTGGAAAGACACGCAGCCATGCTCTGTACCACAGTTACCCCTTTTTCCAGGTGGGCCCGATGATCTGTTATGATCTGTAATGGACTGTTTAATGTACATTTAATGTTTGGAACAGTCTGAACCCTGCTTTTTATTGTTAAAAAAAAGTCTGAAGTCTTGCCTCTCTATGCTCTATGTTTTTTTTCTGCTACAAGCACTTGCTTCCTAGGCATTGTGGCGGTGCAGTGGCTCTTGTGGAGTGAATTCTAAGGATGTTGTCCTTCATCAGCGGTGAAAGGAACCTTTTGTGAAGCATTGGTTTCCTCAGATGTGGCGTGATGTGGAAGACTACTACTGGGAGCTCGAGGCCTTAATGGCATTTTTTGCTGAAAGGCGCACACAAATTGTTTACAACGCATTACCCTTTGCACGGCAGACACTGGAGTCAGTGGTTTGAATTTTCATGTCCACCAATGATGAAAGCATGTTGCGTGTACTGCCAGAGGTGATGACCTTAATAGCAATCAATTTACTGTATTGAATATGTCCCTATGCTGTTTTCAATTGGCTTAAAAGTCCCTTTTTAAAAAAAGAAGATTAAGTGCAGTAAATATAACATGCATTCTTAGGCTCTTAGGTTCATGGATAGGTCTGAGACTGCTTTTTTCTTCCTGAGCATGGTCGTCTTGTGCCATTGATCTCACACATGTCTTTGAAGAGCCTCAGACAACATCTCCGTCTCTGTCCACAGGGCCTATGCATGGCTAGCCTCACACGTCCTACTTGATAGTGCTGTATCATCCAAACCAGTGAGCTCTTGGAGGGATGCTTTATGTTTTAAAAAAATCTTCCCGTCCATACATGCAGCCCATCTGTTTTTGTCCCTGCAGTGTTTGCTTTTCATTCTGTTTATTTCTGAAAATTTAAGAAACCTGTCTGTCTAACATAATCCACCACCTTCTCGGCTCTCTTGCGGCGGTCCTGTGTGGTTTGCCTGCTATAAAGCATAATCAGGCGGCATTGAGCATTGACTGATGGGAAAGCCTTCATCACTATGACCTAGAAACAGATGTATATAATTTTCACATTTAAAAACTAATTTAGAATAGGCCTATATCACGTTTATAAATAAAATTCTCAGAATTTTTTTTAAATTTTCTTCTTGAAGATTTGTCACCACAGCTTGGATGATAGCTTTCTTTCCCTAGACCAAGTAATTTCTGAGAAATGTACCCAGTGCGTTTATCATTCAAACTATGTTCATCACAAGCAAGTGTAGAATGTAGTTTGAACAGCACAAAATTTCCTTGTTCACTGAAGTAGAGAGGGCGTCACAACTCATGCACTGCTTGATTACATGGATGTCTTCCAACTCCTGAAGTTCTGCAATCCTGAGCAGGCAACTTATTATTAACCACTCTTTTTACGTTAGGCTGTCACATACGTCTGGTATTAAATCAGCTCCTATGCACACAGATGCCACGGTGCCTTTGATATGGAATAACTCTCTTTGTTGCCTTGGGAGCATCGTTACCGGCTAGACACAACATTTGCATTGGAGATTAACATCTAAGAGCCTGTTCTGCAAAATGAGTTACATGGCAACATTTGCGCTTCTATTTCTACAAGAGGAATCGTCACTTCTTGGACGTCGTTTTAAAGTTATTTCTGTGAAGGAATGTCTGCTCTGCAGTCAGTCGGGCTTTGCTTAATCCTTTGCCTTTATCAGGGTTTATTGTCTCGATGTGACGGCACCCAGCGGGGCACACCTCTTTCTGTCTGCGCTGACGCAAACCCTTTTCCTCCAGTTCTGCCGGGCTCGTCGGGGCATGACTATACATCCCACACTTAATAAGTTGTCTCCCCTGACTGACTTAAAAGGAATGATGGGTTATAAATATAACTGCCAGATCTCTGACAGAGGGAAAGGCACACTGAAGGCCTCTGAGAGGACTCGGTGCAATACAAATTTGAAACTGAAGAAATGGTATGTGACATGTCCACATGGTACGTGACATATGTCTATGTAGAGGGCAAGACCTCCCCATGTTGTACAAAATGCTCTTTGCCCTCCAGCCAGGATTGTACAACCTCACACAAGGTCTGGATAAGTGATTATAAAGGCTTTTAAAGTTTTGTTCCTTCTCTAGATTAACCTATCAACTATTTTGTGGACTGCAGTTTAACTCTTAGTTAAGCAAATACTGACATAATGGAATTAATGCTGTATTTCATCAGTTCGTTAAGTGAAGGACAAGCGATGGCAGTTATAAATGGAAAGGACGCGTATATGGAGCAGAGCTCTTAGGATTCACAATGGACAAAGGTAAATATGAAAAGGCCTATTTACTTTAACGGCGTTACAAAAGACAACTGCACTGTGTGTGTGTGTGTGTGTGTGTGTGTGTGTGTGTGTGTGTGTGTGTGTGTGTGTGTGTGTGAGTGAGCAGAATGGGCTGCCAGAACTGCCGTGGCTGCCATAGGCCTGAC
>CABFOQ010037157.1:0-10081 GCA_900660455.1 Gephyroberyx darwinii | reverse complement strand
GTCGCAGCAGCATGAGCGCTGAGTGCAGCGGCTACTACAGCGCAGACGGCGTGTTCGTGGACGGCTTCTCCTGCCCCAAGCCCGGGAACGACGCCGGCGTCTTCTGCTGCGGATTCAACGACATGAAGTACTGCTGCGATGACCCCAACAGCTTTTTCCCCTACGAGTATGGATACATGTGGTGGCTGAGGTAAGGCATGTTCACCGGAATCTTTTCAAAGTGACATTTTCCCCCCCAACTCTGTTGTTACCCTGAAATTCTTCACAGGTGATGTAAGGCTAAGAGCAGCAGATGAACTCATCTGTGAGACTAAAAGCGGCTTGTTGGTGCCATATTATACACTTTCCAGAAAGTTAGGTTGCAGCAGCTGTCTTAAACCTCTAAAAACCCACTTGAAAATTGAAAAAAAGGAGGGGGTTGTCATGGTTCCTAGCCTGCTATTCATCACTTCACTATTTTTGTACATCCTAGGTGCCTTTTTGACAATTTTAGACCTTTCGCCTGCCACATTTTAACTGACAGAAGCAAGCGTGGTGTTGACATTACCATTCTCACTCATGTATGGGAAGCATGCTTCATCAGGAATGCTGGAGCATTGTTTTGCCTCAGGGTGATATTCACAGCTACATGTTATATGCATTTGTATCTGACAAATACAGAGAAATACCTACCTTCAAAAAAGCACATTTCTTATAATGCCTGAGATACAAAGATCTTTTCCGTTATGGCTTTAAATTTGTACACTCAATCTCTCGTCTTTTCCCTCACCACCCATCTCTCCACGTTTTGATCGTCACACTCCCCTCTCTCAAATTGTTCTTTTGCTTCCTCTCCTCTCCTCTCCTCTCCTCTCCTCTCCTCCACACAGTATTGGAGCTCTGGTGGGTCTGTCCATTGCAGCAGTGGTCCTCCTGGCCTTCCTCATCACTGTATGTGTCCTCTGCTACCTCTTCATCGCCACCAAGCCTAGTCGTCTTGACAACGGCCTACCGCTTAGTGCTCCAGGTCAGTCTTACATAGATAATAACTGTGAGCAGTAGTGCAGACCTTACTGATTATGCCACCTATTCCTCTTTTGTGTGTGTGCCTTCTGTCCAGCACCAGATCCCAGTGAGGTGCCCAGACATTTGGGAGTGCCCTGTGTCTCTGGTCCACAGGGATTCAGAAAACACTTCATGAGCAGGAAGCTGGACTGTGATAACCAGCCGCAAGACCCCGAACGTCTATTCCAGAGGTGTTTCATGGCTACTCTCACCAATGTGAAAGTGGAAAGTCCCTCGGAGGCTGCCGAGACATTTCTCCTTTAAAATGGGACCAGAGGTCCAGAGGTCCAGAGGGCTGTTGGATCTGGAGGCAGACTGCGCTGCAAGGGGACAGCTACAACAGTGGGAGGAAGAGTAACCAACATCATGTAGTGTGCAGTGGTGTAGCAGCGGAGTGGAGATGGGAAGCTCCCTGAGAAAGTGGGCTACCCTATATAGCCCTGACTACACCACTACTCTGTGAAGGACATACAAATACCCCTTGATGAGAAATTGTGGGAACCAAACCGCGTGCTCTTAATCCCTCTCAAGAAGACACTGTGAAAGTTCTCATGCCTTGTTGAATCTCTACATGCACTATCTTTCAATTTTCCTTGGTGGCATATTCAAGCGTTCAAGTCCATAGCGGCCGCAATTGAGAGTAAGAGAGTAAATGAACAGAAATGAATTCTTTACCTTCAGAGGAGAATACCTGATCCATCAAATTGGCTTCATATGTGAAGGTGAATAAGTCAGGAAAGAATTATTGCTGAGTAGACATGGGTTAGGGCAAATAGGGGAGGCTATGCGTTGGGAAATATGATGGATGTAGACCTCGATATGGAAGGAAGAAGCCTAGACACACTGAGCAGGCAGTTGAGGCGGAGTGACCTGGTGACCCTGTGGAAGTTTGGTGCGGTAGATTTGTAGCCACATCCACCACCATTTTACTCAGGGAGTGAGGGACTTGTGGTGCGGGTCTGTGGCACGCTACACATATTACTCCATATTAAGATAGGAGTTTATTTATCATACGGCACAGCTATGTTTTGCTGATACAATTTGGCTTCTGAACCGCTAGGGTGGCCGTTTCAAGACAGGGTCAGCTACCCCGTTGCTGAGAATTATGGTGAGATCAGGAATTACTGCGAGTGATGTTGTGGGCGAGGGATGTGGCTAAGTGCAGGTGCAATGTCACGGTAGCGTAGCAAATTACAGTGTTGAGAGGAGGGTGGTTAAGGGTGTGTAAGGACACCCAGGGGCAAGCCACGGCAGTACATCGTTTCCCAGTACACTGGGAACGATGCATGACACAATGAAGTGAAGGATGCTTTTCAAGACCACCTGGAAACGTTCTGACCACTGTACCCAAGACAAATATCCTATTTTCAAGAACTCCAAACTGACCATATTTGTAGATTTTCATGAGGAAACTGTAAACCTGTCTCATGTCAAATATACTGATTGATGCTCCCCTCCCCTATAGCCAAATGAATAGCATAGCATATACAGTATGACATCACTCTCCAAACTGCCAATGTTTTAGCCTTCGCCTGAAGACTTTTGACTACAATGTTCCCATATAGAACGAATGAAAGGCCTAACAATGTTACCACGCATTTACAGTTGGACCCACTAACATACCACACACTGTAACCTTCTCAGATCTCAAGTCTTTTAAGTGCCCTTTTTTTTGTAAGTTGTAAATGTAGCTTTGTAAAACATTTATATTCCATTGTAAAATCTGTTGTATGTGTGTTGCAGCCTTGCGGTGAAATGTTCTGTGTGTAATTGTTATTTGGAAGCCTTCGACCTCCGACCTCTGACCTTTTCATTTTTCTCAACTCTCTTGCAAATGTTATTTTATCTACTATAATGTGCTGCAGATTTCGTACATGCTCAAAGAAAAGTATTGGCACTGATGTAACGTGTCCAAAACATGGTTCAAAGGATACGAGACTGCAACAGAATATTAAATGGTACATTGTGTGGTTTAAATCATGAGGTTCACGTTGGTGGCAGTATTTTTCAAATGGCAATTTCGTGAATATATGTTCCCTCTCGGTATTCACACAGATCTATAATGCATTGCATGAATAAAGGACTTCAGTGTCATCCAAATCAAAAGAAAACTCAATATGTATGTATTTATGCAGGGATGCTGCCATTTCAATTCTGTGAGCTGGCTGGATGTCATCTAGTTGAAGGGAAACAAATACAATGCTGGCAACATTTGAAACACCGTGAGAGATGTTTGATGAGCATTCATTAATACACAGCACAAGATGTTACTATCCCTTGTGGTATAAACCAAGGTAAACACATGTAGAAGCCCAATTCAGATTTAAAAAAACAAAGTGATATAACCACCATCAGATGCAACACCACAGCATGCAAAGAATTTCATCATGGAGGTTTTTAGATTCTTATGACTCAGAGAGTGCTTAGTTACTTACTTACCCATCGATCAGGGCCGTTTGAGCGAGACTTGTTCAATAATAAGCGCTATTCTGAGAAGGACTGTTTATTTTTACTACTGTAAATGTGAACAAACCCTAATTTCCTTCCTTCAAGAAAATGGGTCTCTAAGCACCCGCTTCTTTTTTCAGAGACAGACAAGAGATCCACTCAAGCAAATTGGCTAAAAAAGAAGAAAAAAGAGTGTGTGAGTTGGTTTGTGTGAGTGAGAAAGACAGGAGGCTAAGAGGGATCTTAACAGTTAGTACATGCTCTCTCTCTCTCTCCCTCTCTTTCTCTCTCTCTCTGTTTCTTTCTTATCTTCCTCTCCCGCCTTCTGTCTTTTTCTTTATCTTTAAAGTTCTCTCTCCCTCCCTCCCTCCGTGAGGCGGTGGGGCTGTGGCATTTTAAGAGCAAAAGATTACATGTGTCACGGAGGCTTAAACTCAGACACTTCTTTCATTCGTTGGGTTTGAGTTCATAATCCCCTGGCCAACCACCAGATTTCATACATTAAAATGTATGCTGCAGCAGGATTTAGTGACAAGGGGATGAAAAGCAGCAGCACACACTGCATACTGCTTGCAGTGATAACAAAAATGCTTTGTTCACTCATAGGGAACATCTTCAAGCAATCTGCAATCTGCTTCATTTTGCCTGACCTTTTTGTTCTTGGCATGAAGATGAAGGATTTAACCCCGATCTCTTTGAGGTTTTTTTCAGCTATTATGTTTAATCCTGTGCTTCTGCAAGTGAGGATTTCATCCATTCACACATGCTTTTCACGGCAGTCTTCTCCCCAAGAGGAAGCTCAAGTCCTTGTAAGAATGATTACCTGTAACATTTGGGCTAAAAAAGCACTACCAGGCACTACTCCAACTCTGATCAGCACGCCCGTTCACATTTACCAAGGATGCAAGGCATTGTTCAATTCACAAAATAAAAAATTGCTCTCAAAACATCTAACAATGCTGAATTGAAGGCTTAGGGGCGTGCTTATAGGCTCCATTATTATGTACACTGTGTAACATATGTGTAGTCAGTAGGCATAGGAGCTTATCAAAACTGTTATTTGCTGCATTGGAAAAAATATCCATCTTAACAAATCTATTGGGTCAATTGGGTATTGGGTCTTATAAACATAGTTTTTGTAAGCTGGTTGAAAAAATGAGATGACTTCACTTGTTTCCAATGCAAATCAACTTGTTTCAGCAACTGTCTTGGATTAAGTGACATTATCTTCATACCACTGGAATGATCCACCTCATTTCAAGTTATTGTCACTTGTTTCAAGACGATTTTTGAAATGGACGCTAATGAATCAGAAACAAGTGAAATGATTGCACCACAATGGTAATTTGTTTCCACTCAATACTAGACTGAGTGACTTGTTAAGATGGATATTGTTTGCAGTATCCCACAAAAAGTATGCAGAAAACTACCAAAGTTTTCCCTCATGGCTGTTCCCCTTTTGCCTATTCCAGTCCATTAACTGTTAATCATTAGCTTGTAAAACTGCCAAAAGTCAAGCAATGTTTTTCTCCCCAGTGGTCATACAAAGGTCTCCTCAGTGACCTTCATCATTAGGGTGTGAAGGGGCCTATAGGCCGCAAGATAATGAGGTGGTCATATCAAAGAAATTAATGTGTGTGTATGTGTGTGTGGAAGGGAGCCTCTAGCTTAGATAAATCATTAGCAATTTGTTAACGCTGTAAGAGCTTCATACATTTACAGTAAAGCGATGATGCAACATCCTGTAAGTCCCCCCCACTGACTTCAGTACAGTTTAGTTCAGTGTCGTCTTCGTCCACGTCTCAAAGTCTAATTCTGAGATGATCAAAACAAGACAAGAGCAACGTCACAGTAATACGTGACCGAGACAGAGGACAGTTCAGATCTCTGCAGAGTGCATCAAATCAACTAACGCTCTACACTATGAAATGGATAGGCTACGGCGAAATCAATTTCTATTCTTATTAAGAGGAAGTGAATGACACTTGATGGCGAGACATAAGGAGTGTGAATGCACTGAATATGAAGAAAAAACCTCAAGAAAGGGAAGCCTGATTCCTGATTAAATCTGTTGAGAGTAGACGTTAGATGAAAGAGAATATTGAAGAGAGCCAATTAAAAAGACCTCCATGGGAAACGAGAGGCTCAGTCATTCATCCATTATAATATACTATACTATAATATAATTCTAATATAAAACCAAAAAGGCCAACAAGGTAAGAAGTAAAAGGAAGTAAAATGGAAGGAAGCGTTATTTTTCTGAAGCCTTGACACTATTGCTAAACTAATTACAAGAGTAGAGGGAATCAGAGCTTTGCAACTGACGATGTAATACTGTTCAGAAAGGATCCCAGGGTAGGTGCAGCATTAATGGTGGGTAGGGTAAGGTACAGCTGTTAATCTCTGAGCCAAGAGTCACAATTTTTTATTTTTTTTATCAAATCTTTTTATTTTAATCAAGAATATAAACACAGACAATATACAGCCATTGAACACGCCGTGACATACCAGTCAGAGAAACATAAAACATAACACAACTTAGCAAAGGAGGAGAATAATAATAAAATAAAATGAAATAAATTCAAAAACCACCCACCCTCCACCCCAGGACTTGTAGAACTGTTAGTGTACAACCATTGGATAATCAAGGATAAGCACAGTGAATGTAGATCAAATACAGAACAGATAGTTGAAGGAACCACAAAAGACCCTTCAATGCTTCGGCTGCTGTGAGCCACATACTCAAATTCACCTCTTTAGCCCCATTTACACGAGCTGTCGATAACTCCATGTAAATAGCGTCAAGAAAAGTTAGAACCCATTGTCTGATGGTTACAGTGTGTGGGGGTTTCCAACGCACTGCAATCATTTCTTAGTGGCTGTTAAACCAAGAGTCAGAATCTTTGAGACAGGCCTCTCTAAAACACATTACTTTCTCCTATAAACCCCTAAAACTATTTTGAAAAGTTGTGACTCTCTTCTTTTCAGTTTTTTAAATTGTTTTATTGCAAATCGTTTTGTCAGGCTTTGAGCGCTGAAACAGTGACAAAAGTTGACGTGTGCAAAATTGAAGTTTGCAAGTGTAAAAGCGTAACTGAAAAGAAAGTTTTGTAAATACAAATCAGATTTTTTTGCTCAAATTGTTTTTCGCTCTTGCAAAAGTTTCACTTCTGAAAATAGTTTGGCAGGGAAATACTTTCATACAGACCACTGATAATACATGAAGCTGAGAGGAATCATTTCAAAGCTTTTTCAACCTGTTCTTTCCTCTCATCACAGCCGATTATTTTAGTGTCAGTTGGTTCAATGGAAAAACGTGTTGCCACCTTCAGGGGAGCTTTTACATTCTTTATCCATGTGACACTGTGATTCTGAGAAAGAAAAAGAAACATCCATTATCTCAGTGTAATTTCTGTGTGAAGTGGTTTTTTTATGTTTATGTATCCAAAAAAAGCCCTCTATGTAAAGCTCTTTTCACAGTGTGCATTTGACTGGCACATTGACATTGATGTAGCTTTCCATGTTCAGTGTCACACAAAAACATCACAAACTTCATGAAATGATGGGATTACTATTCAAAGGACACACACTTTTGTTTGAATCGATAAATGTCAAATGATGAGTGAACGCTGTAGCCTCTCGAAGCCAAAAAACAGACTTTGGTTTATACAGTGCAGGACTGCGTTTAGGAGGTTCAACCCAGTAGCCTATGGCCAATGTGATTACAGTGCCACTAAATGGTCTCACATCACAGATGCAACATATATAGTGACAAACAATTAAGCAAAGGCACCTCTTTGTTTCCCGTTAATTCATTACATTTATTGACAATTGGATTTTGATCTCTGTTTTGGAATACAGGCATTGCGGAAATATTGTCACCGGTGCCATTCATTAACGGTTGAAATCATGGCTTTTAAAATGTGTTCAGGTATTTTATTTTTTAGAGAAACTCCTCTCTGACTTCAATAAACGAACAAATAAAATACCCTAATTCCCGTGTTTACGTTCATTCCTGTTTGGAAACGCGAGTAGTAAAGAAATAAAAGAGGAGGAGGAAGGAATGACAAACCTGAAGTTACTCATTGACATATGTTTCTTAAGGGCCTTCAACCTTTGCCCGGCAAGAGTCTGTGTTTTGTGAAGGAGTCGAAGAAGAGGACAAAAACACCTGTTAAAACTCAGGACTAGAAAACGTATAGCTGCACTGTCAACAGCCTCAGCCTGGATCTGACAGGTAAGTCATTTTAGGTTAGAGTAAGTTAAAGTACGTGCTCGAACAATGTAGTCACTCTGTTATGGTCGTATGATTTCAGTGGTTGACGTAGTGACAGCTGTTTGCTGGCCTGCATCACAAGACACAACATTATATTTATTACCTGTGTACTTTTGTCTTTGGAAGGAAATATCTACAGACAAACAATAAGCATATAAGCATAAGTATTATTGGATTTTGGAAGTATATGTTATATATTCTAGGTAATATATGGATGTATATTTGAAGTTAGACTTTTATCATGAACATTTCCCAAGATGTGAACAGTCTACTGTACTACCAAAAAGAAGACTGTTCATCACAACTATTTTGAACTTATTTTTTTAAATTCAGCCCAACTAGGCATAAAGTTAGTCTCACTTTTGTTAATATATCCATACCAATGCCATGAGAGAGATGTTTATTGGCCAATAAATGTGAAGTCCTTCACCCACAGTTACACATTAAGCACATAAAACTCTAGACGAGCTCCAAAAGTCTAGTCAGTAAACGTGAATGCTCAGTCACTGTAACCACTTCACGTTTTGGCTGGTTTTAGGAATCCTGCAGGAGACGGATATGGGGCACTTGGGCTGCAGCCTGATTGTGACCTTTTTTCTTTGCGGGGCCTTCATCACAGAAGTACATCCTCTTCCTCTGTCTCCCCCGAGGGGACACGGAGGCCCTCAAAGAAATCTTCTGACGGAAGAAGATTACCCCGTCCAACCAATTAATAAAACTTTCGCTGGTAAGTAAGTAACTCGAAGTGCACTCTACAGGTACCTCACTATCTACAACCAGGCGTATTTGTGGTACTTTGAACTTCATAAGAGTCTGTTTACAGGAAGCATTTTGGCTCACTAGGTGTTGGCCTTGCTGTGTTTTGGTTAAATACAGCAGTAGTTGGACTGATCATGTTTTAGTCACATGTGATCTAATAAAATAATGCAATACCGTACCATATATTTGCTTCCTGAATCTCATTCATTCCCAACTTTTCATTTAAACGTATTTCCTAGTTGAACCCAATACAGGAGGGGACCCAAACTCCATGACGTGGTCCTACATGGTTGCAGGCCTGGCCACGGCCATCTCCATCTCCGTCTTTATGGTGGCGGCTGTCAAGTGTCGCCTCTTCCACCGCTTCCTGGCCAGCTACCGACACTCCCTGCTCCTCGAGGCAGATGGGGTCAGCCAGTATGGCCGGGAGGAGTCCTTCCCTAGGAATGGCGTGGCGGGTGGAGTGAGAGGAGGTGGCGGGACTCAGAACGGGGTGGAGGAAGATGATGACGGCTTCATTGAGGATAACTATATCCAGGCCAGTGATAGAGACAGGGCAGTGAGAGACAGAGAAGAGGTGGAAGAGGGCATAGAGGACAGTGATGACGATCTTCAGTTCACCATAGGGTGATTCGATAAAAGGGAGACTTCCTCCAAAGACTGTTTACAATTGACTAAGATGAGTTTGCTTATTCTAACGGAATCAGAGAAAAAGATTGTGATTGACAGTTGAAACTATAGATATTGAAATTGTAATTTAAATGACTCAAAATTGTCTAAAGCATCACAGCATCCTAAATTGCACAGATGAGACATTTGTCCAAAGTGATTAGTCGTTAAAGTCATTAAATAGTGAAGAGTGTTTTTGAAAAATGTTACGGCTTCATATTCAGTTCTGTTGAGACCAGCTAATGGGCTCTTGTGAGGGATATAATTGGTTGCCACCCATTGGTTGACACCGACTAATATGTGAGATGCAAAAACTGTCCATGTACAACAGCAATATTGAAAACAATGAAAACAAAAGGTATTTTAAGACATTTGTATGTACAGCCTAAAATGTATTATTTCATTGCAATATGTACGATTTGAATAAATTCATACTGCAATTCCATATATTCACCCATGTGGTAAATATCCAGTGTAAAACGGTAAATGGTAAAGAATGGAACTTTAATGAACACACATAAAAGACATCCAAGTGGTTAGTGTTTTGTTTTGATGTTCTTGTGCTGGTCATTTCCAAGAATAACCACTGAGAAGTGTTAAAAATGGTAGACACCAATAACAGCAGCAGTGAAAACTCTGGAGACACGAGATCAGCTCATTGACCCTGTGGTGACGCCGTCTGGAACACCACCCTGCTGTTCTTTTACAGAGTATGGGCAGGTAGTCCTTCGATAAGGTTCAGGAACAATCCATTTTACAATTACGGAGACACAAGATTGAGAAGTTGTAAAGCTGTAGAGTCATGACATGAGGATACAGTCAGCACTGCACCTGCTCCACAACTCCATCTCATCTTTCCTTTCATAGATTCTCCGCTCCTTTCTC
>CABFOQ010037156.1:17367-33032 GCA_900660455.1 Gephyroberyx darwinii | reverse complement strand
CACACACACACACACACACACACACACACACACACACAGGGGCTGGCGTAGGGGGTCTTTTTCACTTTACGGAAGCAGTCAATAGCTTTAACACATTATCAAAGCTGCTCAGCCAGCCAGCACAGTGTCTGTTGCTTGAGGAGAGACCTCACCCAACAAAACACACATTTGACATTTTGGAGACTAAACAACACATCGGGGGGTTTTTAAGGCAGGTCTTGCAGCGTTGCAGTCATCCACCCCGCTCTATTTATCCCTGTGGTTCCCATTCTGAAATATGTCCTAGAACAAGGCGATATTTATCCATTGACTGCCTTATCAATACACATTTTTTCATGCAAAGTATTTAAACAGAAATGACAGAAATGTGTACGTCTTGTGATTGCTTATATAACGGAGAGTGACGTGACCCGCTCCTGTCTATGGAAAATTGCGCTAGCCACCTAGCCGCTAGTAGTCTTAGTTAACTTCCACTTGTTTTTTTTTGTTCTACCAGGTGTCGCTGTGTAAATCTGTGTATGTGTCTATGTGTGTGTGAGTCAGTGAGTCAGTGTATGTTTGTCTGTATGCTCACACACATGTAACCAACCTCTGGGTTCAATGTCAATACCCATCCTGCAGCGCCCAAAGTCGCTAAGACTGTCTTCTTCATGCAGCTGATCCATTCTAGACGTTTCCTGTATAATGGATTATTATATAATGGACTTCATATGTTTTTATCCACTCAGATGACCCTCATGTGTTTTACCTGATGAAAGCAGATGACTGTGTGGGCTTGCAGTCACATGTAGCTGGAGGACTGCGGGGGTGCTGTGTAAAACTGTATGTCACTATCTATTTTAACAGCCAATAAGAATGCAAGAAGGACCGGTATTCATTCAGCCACGTGAACAGGACACACCATCATCAGTTTAACGAGCACATCACTTTGGTTTACTTTCAAGCCAAATGATGCCACTACCCCTTGCATGCGTGTGTTGGGTGTGTTAGTGCATGTGTGTGCACCCGTAATGTTAATAAATGAATCTTCTCTTCTAGTTCCATTGTGTTCAGTGATTCATTTGCTTCCTGATAAAAAAAAAAAAAGAGATCCGCAGTCAGCCCGTTTTGGAGAGGAAACATCTCATCCATAATCATAATATTTGGAGCTAGTGGGCGTAGACGCAGCGCCAGGTAACTCTCTGCGAACTGAATTGAATCATAGGCTGTATTTCAAAACCTGAGACAGAGGGGGCAAAGCCAAACAGGTGACTCACCAGGGACTTCCATGTAACATGCCTTGACAGGGCCTCTAGCACACTGGTCTCTCAGCGAGGCTTGGATCCTATTTGATGATAATTTCCACCTCCTCCTGTGTTTGTTATGTAAAGCACCATTCCCGATCGACTATGTTTATGCAGTTGGTGCTTTTTATACTGACGGAGGTCTTGGTTAGGTGTAGCGGTGGTACCAGTTCTCCGCCGGTTCTCTTCTCATTTCAATATCATATTTGCCTAAACTATTCAAGATCATAAAACTACATCTGCTCTGCCTTTTTACCTTCTTCGAAAACCCAACTGCACACATTCGTTCTCTTCTACCGATACGCTACATACTGCATTATGCCTTGTTGCAAATTGGGAAGTACTTTTTGGCCATAGGAAATATTAACAGGTTTTCAGGTAGGGCTACTCTGATGCTACACACACACAGTGTATTCTGAAATTATCAGCAAGAACAAAAAAAACAAACAGTGGAGGGTGAGAAACACATTGGTGGTAAAATGTCTTCTATTTTCTCACATGAAATGAAACCTTTACGAGTAATTTGTTCTGGTCACATTCCATGTACAGCACACAAGCATACACACACACACACACACACACATACACATGCATGCACACATGAAGGCTCCATACAAGTTATTCCTGCATTCAAGTTCACAAAGGTTATTACAGGCAATAGTACAAGGCACATTCAATAATGTCTTTCTCCAAAACACGAGGCGAGTTTGTATGAGGTTGTGTTTAAATGTGTGTGTGTGTGTGTGCGCATGTGTGTGTGTGTGAGCAAGAGCGAGAGCGCTATGGCTATCAGCTGACAACGCTGACCTTTTCCCCCTTTTTTCCCACTGATTCGCTTCTGACATCACAAGCGACCACTCGCTGTTTGCTTAGCGCTCCTTGCGGGCATGTGTGTATGTATGAGTGTGTGTTTGTGTATGTATGTCTGTATGTGTGTGTGTGTGTGTATGTCTGTATGTGTGTGTGTGTCCCTTGTCCACACAATCACAGCCCTGGCATCTGTCAAAGATCCCTCAGGGGCTCAAAGTGACAAACTTTGGGATTTACCCATGAAGCCAAGATACACTTATGTCCACTGGTGGTCTCCTGGTTGTCTGGGTGGTCAATCATGTGGCTACGGTAGCCTAAATGTTTGAATACCCGGTCCAGCTGGGTAAATCTGGGCTGGTGAAAAGTAAGTTTTACCCTCCCAGAAAGTGCCCACAAGCAAGGCCCTTACCTTAACTCCCTCCTGTTCCGATGGGGCTGCTCAGTGACAAACAGTACAACACCGTGTCTATGTGACTGTGTGTGTATCTGTCTCTTTTGTTGAGGAATTTTAGACACACCCAGTCCTTTCCCTGTCCCCTGTTTCCCTGACTATACTAGCAGAAAGAGCTCCAGTCTCACACACACTAGTCAGACTACCAATTACCTCGAACTGTCTGTCAGAACACAAGACTCTAACAAGCTCATTATATCATCGCTGTGTCACTGTCGGCCCAACTTATTAAAGGAGATGAATAAAAATCCATGTTGGCCATAGAACTAAAGGACGTTCATATAGCAGCTCAAAGAGACAAAAAACACACAAAGATAATGAAAGATTAGACTTTACTGTCTTGACTGTGATGGGGCTTTTGTTATGTTTTAGGCTATGCTGTCACAGTGTCTGTTCGTGTGTGTTCGTGTGTATGTGTGAGCCTTTGTCTGTGTTTGTTTAGGGACATATCTGAAGTTGAGTAGTCGACACTGCAGGTCTCTACTGTATCTGTTGTGTGTGTGTGTGTGTGTGTGTGTGTCTGTGTGTGTGTGTGTGTGCGCGTGAGCTTCCTGACTCTGTCTTCATTTACATTGCAGGTCAGGGATCTCATACAGGATTCTCATTAGCCGTGTCCTGCTGCTCAGAAGTATCTAATGAACTCTGCATCTCGGCATTGTCTCCTCCACTCAGCAGGGAAATCACATTATGGAGCCTATCTCTGCCATCACGCTCCACTTTACTAACACGCTCACAGTCTCATCAACACCTCGCAATCTCTTAGAAAGTCGGTGTGGCTCACAGATTCAACATCAGTGTCCGTTTCTCCTTTTTCTCGTTGTGAGTTGTGAGATGTGACAGTGAGATTTCCTGAGAGCGAGTTTATATAAAGTCACAGACACAGCTCATTTCATACCTTTATGGTGGACTGCAGGTGAAAGACTTTTAGAAAATTACATTGTGAAAAATTCTTAATTGTTGTTTGTGTCATCCATCCATGTGCAACTCCTTGAAGTTTTACACCACTATTTGAATCAGCACTCATAAAGCAGTTGCAACAAACACAGTGATTACTTTCAAGAAATGTTCTGATTGCAAATGTCACTACAGACACAGTAATCACAAAGAATCACAAATGACTAGAGTCAAGAGTTTGCTTTGCATTTCATTGGATTTGTGATTGTGGTTTAGAAGTAATCAAAGAAGAAACAGTCATTCTGCTGCTGTTTATTCTAGGAATATGCTACTTGCTGTAGCATCACCAAAACAGAAAGTCTTAAATAAAACTGTGCACTGAAAGTAAAAAAAAAGTTGGCAAATTGCAAATTCTTCAAACGAATCTCAAACTACGTAGACATGAAAACAGAGAGAGTATTTAGAGTCTGGTAATTATCAAATTTACCAAACTACTTTCTGGCGTACGGGCGTTGCTAGGTTACCAAATGTGAGTGGAGTCATGTAGAATAAACAAAGTTACTTTTATCTGTTTTGGTCCCACACTTTCATTGGGGACATGCACAGCTTTTGGTTTAGACTTACATGTTCATTTTCTTTTTTTGTTTTTGCTGGGTGACACGTTGGGAGTCAGGGAAGCTGTTGACTTGTTTTGAAAGAAATCATGGAACTTGTGTGAAGTGGTGAAGTTACTACTGCTAAATTAAGGGCATGATCACAGTAATCACTTGGTTTACGTAACACTTTCAGACCCTATATTGAAGTGTAGCTTACATAAACTGGGAATAGATGCATGTATGTGTGTTGCACGTACCACTGATTTCTGTTTTGAGTAACTGTAGTTTGAGTTTGGTGTTTGAGCATGGCAGAGAGAAGGGTTTGGCGATGGAAGCAGAGTAGGGGGGTGGGACTGTAGCCGGCTGTCTGTATAGCACCTCCTCTTCCTTGTGATTGGTCAGTTCACAAAAAAATGCAATCCAAGTTATGCGGTCTTGTGATGACAAAAATGTAATTTTTTCAGCTTCAAAAACCGCTCTACTCTGCTTAACAAGAAGCAAGGTGACGTAGGCAGTTTTCACCACGCCCCTTTGGTATTTAAAAACACAGAAGAGTGTGAACACACCCTAGCTTATGGTAACACGTTCACTGTATTGCACCCAACCTAGTCACAATGTTGCAAAAAAAACCATCTTCAGTCCATCTGTAATTACTGTAAAAGTAAAAGGTTTGCTCCCTTTCTGTAAATACATTTTACTATAAACATGCATGCTCTGTGCTTCTTTTCATCTCCACTGGACCTGATAGTGGCCATGTTGATAGTGGGCTCACATAGTGGTTAGCCTAGTCTCTGGAGTCGAGAGAAAATGTACCACTGCAGTGCTGTCAGCTTGAAAAAGCTAACTATGTTTTCTGGTAACTGAATAATTCATATATCAACACAAATAGCTGTGTGAAAAAAATGTAGCTGCCCCAAGGGTATTAACCAAAAAGCTAGCGTGCTATAGCTTAGCCACTCTGCTAGGATCTTCAAGCATTAACTTTTTGCACTCAAAATGTGATGTACAGTCATGGGTTGCAGAGTCCTTAGAGTGAGTGCTTTATCAAAGGGCGTTACTTTAAGAGGTTTTAAAGGATTTATTATGTATTTCATCTGTGAGCCGTCTTCCAGCTTTAGGAATAACTGTGTATGTGTGAGGAGTGCTGTTGGGTCAATGCCAGCTTTTCTCTGGCATTTTCCCTGGATTTGGCACTTTGGGGGTGAGAATCTCACTAATTAGGAGGCCTTAATCATCACCTTTCTTCTCCTCTCCATCCCCACTCTTTTCTCACTCCCACTCTCCTCCTACCCTCTACTCTCCCTCCTCTGCTTCCCAACCCCTCTCCTTTTCTGCCCCCTTTTTTTCTCCTGCTCTTCCTACCTCCTCAGCCATTTCTCCTCCTCTCTCTCTCTCTCCACGCCCGCCCCCTTGTTTTTCCCCCATCTCTCCCTCTGTTTCTTGCTTTCTCTCTGTGGGGTTAATGAGTGGGTGATCCTGGTTCTGTAATTAATGTGGAAGAGGAGTTAGGATCAAGGAACCAGGAAACACACCCCTGGCTTCCTCTGCACAGCGCCAGTGTGTGATAGTACCTCTGCTAATCAGGCCAGTGCAATCAGTAAATGTGTATGTGTGTCTGAGTGCTTGTGTGTTCGCGTAAGTGTCTGAGTCTGAGACGGAAAAAGAGAGAAAAAGAAGAGGACAAATAAGAGAAAACAGGAAATCTACAGATAACAATTTTGCCCAATGGCCAATGTCACCACTACTAACTGTATTCTTTCTATTTTTTTTAAATTTTGGTTTCCTTTTTTTCCCTTTCCTGTCATCCTTCTGTCTCTCCCAATCTCCATCTGTCTTCCTCCTTCCTTAGTTTGGCAGAACGGAGGTGATAGACAACACACTAAACCCGGACTTTGTTCGAAAGTACATCTTGGACTACTTCTTTGAGGAGAAGCAGAACCTCCGCTTTGACTTGTGAGTGATTCCCTTTTGAAGTCGTGTCCCTGTGGCCCTGATCAGGCTCCTGCTATGCCTGCTCTTTTCTAACTCTCTCACTGTCTTTTACGGTGCCACTTCCTCTGTTCTGTGCTGATTGGGCTTTTACTCTGAAGAAACTGACCTTATTCTTACAATTTTGTAACACTCGGACAACTTTCATATCCATTCACATTTACAACCATTCATAGATTTCATCAAGCTTTTGTCCAAAGCCCTCTCTCTCTCTCTCTCTCTCTCTCTCTCTCTCTCTCTTTGTGACTGTCTCTTCCTCTGTTTTGCTCTCTCTTTCTCTCTCACTCTCCTTTCCACTCTGATATATGAGTTGTCTTTTTTTTTAAATATATGTCAACATTATCATACTTCGATAGGGATGTGAGGTGATGGCCAGCCATTTATGGCCTGGACCCTTACACACGCACACACACACACACACACAGAATGCTATCTGGGCACTTACTTACTTCTTCAGATCCGTGAAGGATGCATTCATCTCCATTTAAAACCACACAAAGCCATTTCCCCATTTCATTTGAGCTTTCAGGCCTCTTTGAAACTTCTCAATGGAATGACCCTCAGCACATCCTGCTTTTTATATGAAGATTATATCCCATACAGCTATGCCAATATAGAATATAAAAACAAATAAATATATAAATCTTATCATTTGATCTTTCTTTTCAATCAATAGAGAGAAAGGAAGAAACACTGTAGTTTGCACAGCTTATCGGCAGATTTTTCTCATGTGGAGAGTTGCCTTCATTCGTAGCATCACTCCTTTTCTCTCTAACTGAGTGTGATTAATCTCTGGGCTAACAGGATCTATCGTTTCATCAGATGTTTAATCTTAGTACACCCCATATGCGCCATTTCCCTCTCTTTCATCGCTTTATATTCACATGCAAATCAGATCAGGACCACCATTCATTATCATGGAAGAGGAAAAACCGTCCCCTGTAACTCTACCCCTCCGATACTAAGACGTGAAAAGGCAGAAATGGGTAGTGTGATATGCTCCCTTCAGTGAGCCCCCACTCAGATAAGAGTGTCCTCTATAGTTTTTACAGTAAATCTGGCTGTGCTACTCTTCAAAGTTGTTTCCTTTCAGGTATGACGTTGACTCCAAAAGCCCAGACTTGTCCAAACATGTGAGTACATTTACCTATTCTGACCTTGAGCCACAGATAAAGAGAGGCCAGCCTCTTGAGTAAAAACTGAACAAATAGGTGGAATGGCTCTGAAAATGCCATTGAGTATTTCTTGTTGGAATATAGTGATCAAATTGATGTGAGATTGGTGAAACTCTCTTCATCAGTGGTCTTTTGGTCAACTCTTTGATTGGGTGGTGCTTGCTGCATGCTCTCTCCATGATGGAAAAAAGCAAACCCTTTGTATGTCCTGTTTCTCAGCAGCATCCAAATCCAAATACAATAAGAATGTTTATAAAGTTTTGTCTGATTGTACAATGTCGTTGTTTCTCATGCTTTCACAGGGATATTACATGCTGTCACGCTGCCATGAACATTCAATTTGTGATATGTCTAGGATGCAGTTTTATAAATATTTTGTTCATTTGCTGTAGTATTGGCAGCAGTAGTGGTACTGTAGTAATAGGCATTGTGCAATAATTTGCTGTACGATCATGTCAAAAACCTTAGATTATGCAATGCTTTTAACCATTAGTTTCCTTAAGAAAATACTACGAGGCTTTTCAATAGAAAATACAAGCCCTGCTGGAAACTATGGTGGCAAAAAGCATTGACACAAATGTTTGCTCTCATAATAATCAGTTCATAAGATTATTTGATGTATTTGGAGAAAGCGTTTGCATTTTTCCATCACTAACTTTAATTTCACCCATTTTGGCTTCATGTAATTTGTTTTCTTACAGCTCAGGCATAGCACGTTGCCTCTCTCACTTCATTTGAGCAGTGCTAGGAGTGCTAGGTATTGTATAGTGTGGTTGGTATATGATGTCTTCTGTTATTGTTGTTGTTGTTGCTGCTGCCTGCCCAACCCTTCTGGAAGCCCGCCGAACTCAACGTAGGTCCCAGCATCTCTCTCACTTCTGACACTGTACGGCTGCTGTCTCTCTCCCCAGATTAATGATCCTTCTCTGAAGAAGAAGGATCTGCTTTTACTGATCAAAATGAAATAACAGAGCGGGCTCTGTAGCAATCAAACTTTAGAGTGTCTCTAAACAAGAAGGAGTCAACAAGTGTGGGGCTACTGTAGACAGGAGGTAGAAAGTGAGGTTTTCCAGTGTCTTTGACCCTCCATGCCCTATCTGTCTTAAAGGTTAGGCCAAACTTAGGGACTGTAGTACCCCACACCATGGCTGTGATGTTTTTTACACATAACTTTGTTGAATCCAAACACACTTTATCTGTTCTGTCTCTTCAAATTTGAGTGGTGTACTTTACAGGATCAGTGCTGGGCTATAATGAGAGAATAAGTCTGGTGAAAGAGATGATTTGTAGCTGAAACCACGTCTCTCCGTCTCTGAAAACCTCTCTACATTATCCTCCACCCCCTGCTGTTTTTGTAAAATCGCCTTACCTTTCTAAGTCATGTTCTTCGAAACCCCTTGTTACCTTTACTTCATCTTCTCCCCTTTGTCTGCCACCCTCCACAGCTCTACATCATCAACCCATGGTTTCTGTTGTGTACACTATACATCCTCAAACTGCTTTGTTGTCCTCATATTCTACCTCCACCAACCTGTCTTCCCTTCCTACCCTCTAGGACTTTTTGGGTCAGATGTTCTGTACTCTTGGGGAGATCGTCGGATCACCAGCTAGCCGACTGGAAAAGCCGTTGGGGTGAGTAAGAGTTTCAATCAAACCTCAGACGTGAACTGTGATTGTAGAATGGAGTACTGTGTTCAGAAGGGAAATCTAATAAACATGCTTTGGACCCACATACAGAATCAGTCATTCTCAAGCACCCTCCTCAAGTCAATTCCAGGGTATGCATCAGTAATTGCCTTTCAGCTACAATAACCATCTACTGCACTGAATTTAACTGAATGTAACAGCAATGTGCACCAGTGAGCTTGGCATGGTACACTGAAGATGTGATTTGTGGCAAAGTACATGGCTAGTCACCCAAGCTAGTTTAGATTAGCTAGCAGGAGACCATAGAGGTATGAACGGCTGGCTTACAAGCTTGGCTTCATTTAGAAGGAGTCAGTTGTTTCCCAAAATGAAATAGATTAAAGTAGGTGCCTATTTCTTGAGGGGTTAGCCTGGTTAAGTGTTGTATGTGAAGCCGTGGAATGAAGGAAGGAATAAGATGGAGAGAAATTGAGGGGGAGAGGCATGGAGAGGGTGAAAGTGAAATAGTGTGACTAGAAAGGGAATGAAAAGGCATGAGAAGAGGAGGAGGATGAGAGGAGCGTGGGTGATTTAGAACGAGACAAGAGAGGGGAAGACAGACAAATTGATTGCACAAAGAAAGAGGAAGAGAGAGGGAGGCAGAAGATGTTTTCTACAGGTGATTATTGTCATTAAAGAAAAGGATGAAGCACAAAGCAAAATTACTCAAATTATTTCTCTCACACTGGCTGAGAGGAACATGTAGCATTAATGGGGTATAAAGTAGCCTGTCTTTATACTTCCAACACCATCGCCGTACTTCGTTCTTGTGTAAATCAGGTGACGTAATCAAAATGATGCATTGTGTAGAAGAGCTAAAGGGAGTGCTAACATTAAAGGGGAACATCTGAATGCTGAATTTCAGCTTTGAAATGTATGAAATGTGTTATACCCACATACCCAGACTTTTCATTAGGTATGAGTGAACATTCACCAGTCTTGTCCATAGTCAGAAACGAAACAGGTTTATCCTGCTTGCTGCTTTGATGCAGCACCAGTGTACACCTCCATGCAGAATGAAAAATAGGTGGGAAATATGTAACTGTGACGGTATCCAGGTTGATTTTGGAGATTTCCTGGTTTGGAAGTGATCATCATTTACTCTGACTCGACATCATTTGATGGACTGGACAGAGGAATAAAGTGAAATAATAAATGACTTACTTACAAGTACGATTCGTAGGTTTAGCATTGAATTCAGTACACTGTACAAGAAGAGGTTACTAGCGGTGGAAAGGCTGCTGCGGCACTGTGAAGCCCTTAGAGGCTGTCATGGTGATTAAGGGCTATAAAATAAAAGTGATTTGATTTGATTTGATTTGCTAAGAGACACTGCTGGCAGGTTTACAAAGACCAGGTTGGGGAGAATGAAGACACTCCATTGACTTACGTCGAAGTTTGTGCCTGAGTGTGTGGGCCAGGATGTGTAGCCGGGGTTGTTACTGGTGTTACCGAGAGTGTGATTTTGGTGTGCATGTGCGTGTGTCCTTGTAATCAAAGACCATCAGATGTTTACCCCCCGTGATTATGCTCTGGGCCTTGAAGTGCAGATAAGACTAGTGGAGAAGTATGAAACGCGGGGGCTTGAGTGAGCTTGAATGAAACTGTTGATCAGCAACTTCAGGAGTTATGTTGCAGTCGCTGTGTTAGCTGCTTGTGTTTAATCTTAGAGGGGCAGCCGTTGGGATAAGGGAGCATGGAGACACACACAGACACCCACCTGAATGCACACACACACACACATGGTTTTGTGTCATTCTGTTGGGCATGCTGTTATGAGCCACCCTGAGCCCAGACAGCGCCCCCTGTTCTGGTCTGTTCACTATGGCATACCCTGCCCCTCTCTTTCTTTCTCTCTCATGTAGTGTATATACAAGCTTCATGTCTCTCTTCTATTTGAGTGTCTGTCTCTTTCTTTCTGTGTGTGTCTGCCTCATATGAAGTGTTGCAGCTTGAGCAAATGTGATCTCGGATGGGAAAATATAATAATAAAATATAATAAATGCATTCTTTCAGTTTGTGTTTTCCCCCTTTTATCGTTTGCTCTCTGTCACTTAGTATACACACATACTGTATGCACACACATGCATACACGCACACGCACACAGAAATAGTCCAGATACACATTTTTTACTGAGTGATTTCACAAATACTGTAGGTTGTAATGGCACACAAAAGCATAAGTGTGTATTTTAGTCTCGTCTACCCTACTCTTTTTTTTTTTTTTTTTTTTTTTTTTACAGTTAATTGTATTGGCTTCAATATTCCTGAAATTAGGGGTCATTTATTTAGGTAGCAGCTGTTGTGTTTTTCATGAGGGGAAAAGCAGAAGGTAAAGACAGAGAGAGAATGAGAGAACGACAACTCAAGAAGAATCAGAGAGTTGTTGTTGTGTGTAAAAGACAGACATAGAGTATGAAGTCTTTCAGAGCAGCCTATAATTGTTAGTCTGATTGCACCACAGTCGCTCTGGTAGATATTTGATACAAATTGTCCTGGAGGACCAGAGGAGAATAAACACAATTGATAGATACTTCTATGTTTAGTCACTTGTTGGTTAGGGCATTCTGGCATAATAGTCTTGAGATGACTGAATTGTATTATTAGGCACAGAGAAGTAATTCACATTGACTGGTAATGAATGCATCAGATTGTGTCCTCAAGGTCTCCTTGCAGTCTTTATTTGCTGCACTATTTATTTGTTACACTATATGGCCAAAAGTTTGCGGACACCCCTTCGAATTAGTGGATTCAGCTATTTCAGCCACACCCATTGTTGACAGGTGTATAAAATCAAGCACACAGCCATGCCAACAAACAAACAACCATTAACAGTAGAATGGGCTGTACTGAAGAGCTCAGTCAGTTTCAACGTGGCACCGTCATAGGATGCCACCTTTCCAACAAGTCAGTTCGTCACATTTCTGCCCTGCTAGTTGCCCCGGTCAACTGTAAGTGCTGCTATTGTGAAGTGGAAACGTCCAGGAGCAACAACAGCTCAAGTGGTCGCCACACAACCTCACAGAACGGGACCGCCGATTGCTGATGCACGTAACGAGTAAAAATTGTCTGTCCTCGGTTGCAACACTCACTACCAAACTGCCTCTGGAAGCAACATCGGCACAAACACTTTTCGTCAGGAGCTTGATGAAATGGGTTTCCATGGCCGAGCAGCTTCACACAAGTCTAAGATCACCATGCGCAATGCCAAGTGTTGGCTGGAGTGGTGTAACACTCGCCGTTATTGAACTCTGGAGCAGTGGAAACGCCTCTCTGGAGTGATGACTCACGCTTCACCATCTGGCAGTCCGACAGATGAATCTGGGTTTGGCAGATGCCAGGAGAATGCTACCTGCCCCAATGCATAGTGCCTACTGTGAAGTTTGGTGGAGGAGGGATAATGGTCTGGGGGTGTTTTTCATGGTTCGGGTCCCTTAGTTCCAGTGAAGGGAAATCTTAATGCTACAGCATACAATGACATGCTAGATGTTTCTGTGCTTCCAACTTTGTGGCATTGTCATGCTGAAACAGGCCCTTTCCTGTTTCAGCATGACAATGCCACTGTGCACAAAACGAGGTGCAGACAGAAATGTTTTTTGGAAATGTTTTTTCCACACTGAAAGATCGGTGGAGAAGAACATGACTGGACTGCAAAGAGCCCTGACCTCAACCCCATCCAACACCTTTGGGATGAATTGGAAAGCCAACTGCGAGCCAGGCCTCATCGCCCAACATCAGTGCCCGACCTCACTAATGCTCTGGTGGCTGAATGGAAGCAAATCCCTGCAGCAGTGTTACAACATCTAGTGGAAACCTTCTCAGAAGAGTGGAGGCTGTTATAGCAGAAGAGGAGGAACCAACTCCATACTAATGCCCATGGTTTTGGTATGAGATGTTCGAGGAGGAGGTCTACATACTTTTGGCCATGTAGTGTACCACTCAAGCACACAATGACAATGACAATGACATCCATACACACACACACGCAAGCATGTATGTGTGTGTGCATGAGGATTGTGTGCTCTGTATGTACAGGCGTGCTCGGAGATGTGCATTTGATTTCAGCCTCAAAGCTTGTATTAATCTCTCTCCTGCCATAAAGCCATAAATAAGAAATGATGTTGCCTTTGATAAAGCCGAACCAGATGCTTTGGATCAATCAAAAGCTATCATGATGTTGCAATGGGTTCCAAGTCAGATCAGATAAAAGACCAGATATAGACCAGATTTAACCTTAATTAGGCTGTCACAAACAAATACCAAACATCACAGTGATTCTTTCTTAAAGATATTCAAACAGGACTTGAAGAGCTTTGTTTTTACTGGGACACAAACTATGGTGCGTACTTACGAGATTCTTTACAATAGAATCCTGAAATGAAGCGGTCTACAAAACACATTCCAGTAAGTTTACAGTAGGGCTAGACCAATATATCGGTATATTGTCAATTTTATTAAAAATCAGATACTGGCCAGTAAGTGTTGTCTCCCTCTGATATGATGGATGTGATGCAGTTTGTTTAGTTATATGCTTATTGATACACGGTGATGGACAAAATAAATGAAACACCTCATGAAAAAAACTTGAAGTAAATTTGACACTGGTCTCAAGACAAAGCTCACCGAGAGTTATAGATGGACACTCAAAACTACAGCCTCAAAAATCACCACAGATTTTGATCAACACCTCTGTTACACACAAACTGGATGCTGTGAGTTTCACAAAGCTGGTATTTATGGCAATGCTGCAAGCTGTTGCAAGCTGTTAAACATGGTGGTGGATCTGTAATGGTATGAGCAGCCAGCTCGTGGGAGCGATTATGTCCAATAAGGACATAATCCATATGAGGAAGCCAAGGGATATGAGATCATTTCACAGAACCAGGTGCACCCTTTGGTGGCACTCTTTGGTTCCCCCTTGATGTTCATATTCCAAAATGATTCCCCCCCACACACAAATTCAAGAGAGGTTGCATGAACACTCCTCCATATCCGCCCCCAATCACCAGATCTAAACATCACTGAACCTTTATGGGAGGTTCTGGACAGCAGAGTGGGAAGTAGATTTCTAAATGATCTAAATGGTTTCAAAGGGTTTCCCACAGTGCCAAGATTAATTCAGTTATGGGGTGAATAGTGAATGCTCACAATGTTTGGAATTCCTTCACATGAAAACGCTTACATGTAAACATATTAAATGCTGCTACAAAATATTGGCTATTGGCAGCCTCAATCCAGGCTTCACCTTTTCATTTTTATTGTTTGTGTTCTACACCGTTTCAGAGTCCTTGTCAATATTTAACATCCATATGTCCATGGGGGCCAAACTTCTGTTAGGGGGCCTCCTGACTTGTGTAAACCATATCGCACTACTGATATATACTGCCACTGTCCCACTGTGTCCCTTTCTCCTTTCAAACTGTTCCTTCTAACTGAGTATTCAGACAAGAGTGAGGTTTACGTGCTAGTGCTCTGCTAGTACTGGCTGATGACCCAACATCGCTTCTGACGACAAACTTAAACATAGCATCTGTAAAACGATAGATAACAACGGTATTGTTTTAACAAATGTATGAACAGTGGAATCATGCCCATTCACTCGCCCTTCTTCTTTCTTTGTTGTTTTTATACATGTTTAGTTATTTAGTCACATAACTTGTATTATTGCAAAGGCACTACAGATCTGAAATCCAGCCCAGAGTTTCCTGATAGTGATCTTGACATTTCATGACCTACTTCAAGTGTGTTTGAAGATGTGTTGAAGATATGTGAGTGTTTCCAAAAGCATGTCTTGAAGCTAGAGATTTCAAAACACACTTGAAGATAGACTTTATGAACTATGCCCTCCCCCGGTGTGACTGGAAAGCAGTAAGTCGATAATCTATCTGCCAAATCAAGCTGTACTGCATTTAATCTACTTCATGTTGATTTTGAATATATGAGTCAAGTATTTTATAATTGGTTTCCAAGATAGGCCACATCATAGGCTGTCTTGAAATGGTTTTAAATGTTGTCTTGTGTAGCTGACAACATTGCTGGTGTAGCTGGATGTGAGGAGCCAACACTGCTGTCTTTTGTTACTTGCCTTAGATCTCATTTTGAATATACACTTGTCATCATCATTACCAAACAGTGATGGATTCTGCTGACAAAAGTCTAACTTGGTTAAATTACTGTTACTGGAACATGATCTCAAGTCATTTCTTTCTCAAACATCATGTGGGCTTATGTGAGCTCATCAGTTGATGAGCTCATCATATTGGGGGCATTTGGGGCTCTGAGGCCACAGTGCCTCTGGTTAAGCTGTAAAAAATTAATAAAGTATCTACCCACCTATACCCACTGGGAGTGTAAGCTTCTGTGTAGGAATAATATGGGCTAATATGTAGGCCCACACCAACTTATTGCTAATTGTTTTCACCTTGCAATACAAAATGGGCTAATTAAGGGTTATAATACCCGTTGTGAACAGGCCTATATCATTTTTGTATAATGCCAACCTGTCATGGCCTTAGGCAGTGTGGGGGCCTGAGGCAACTTGCATAGTGTGTGTGTAGGAAGGACCAGCATTGTAGAATATTAGCTCAAAGTATGATATATTAGTATGATTTATGAAATCACAACCTGGTGCAACACATGACTTCTCCATAACTGAAAAAGTACAATTAAACAATTTATAGGACAGAGAGAGAGGGAGCTTTTAAGCGTGCAAGTGCGTGTGTGTGTGTGTGAGAGAGAGAGAGAGAGAGAGAGAGAGAGAGAGAGAGAGAAGGATGCTGCT
>CABFOQ010037156.1:0-10991 GCA_900660455.1 Gephyroberyx darwinii | reverse complement strand
TTCCAATGAAATGCTTGTTCACACACACACACACACACACACACACACACACACACACACACACACACACACACACACACACCCACACACACATACATGCGTGTTTCTTTCTCTGATTACGCTATTGATTCTTCCATTGGATCCAGTAGCAGTGCTCCTATGGGGAAGTGCTGTCTCTCCGGGGAAGCTTTCATTGGCCCAGGCCACTGCCACAAGAGTAATGTCTGTTCTGGGACTAACTGCACTGTGACAGTGGGTCTGCTTCAAGACAAAGATCATACAGTAATGTGTGGTATAAGACCCGTTTCCTTTGGGGGTTTTAGTGGTCAGAGAAGAGTAACGGCCAGGAGCTTAATTACTACAAGAGGGTCTTCTTTTTCTGCACGAGTGCCTCCTCTCCTCCCTCTCCATCTGTCTACTGTCCTACTCCCCTTAGGTCCAGGATGATGTGTAGCCAGTGGTTTTTTACTCAGGCTGCAGCTGGCTCTCTCTTTTCTGGGAGGTGTACACTGAATAAGGCTAGTGTGTTACCTTAGTTCCTTTCACAGAGGGCAAAGCAGTGTGTTCTTTGTAAAAGGGTTGGACCTATATTTTTGGGACCAGCAATAATCCTCTTACTGATCTAGTCACAAAGACGGGCTGAGGGCAAGTTTTCTATAGGAAGTCTCTAGATCTCCCAATCCAGAGCAGCCACAGGCTTGGCACCCTTGCATTTCATGCAGATAATGTACAATATCCTATGAATTAAGATATTTTCAGTCTTCACACATCCATCCGTCGATTTACAACATATGATCCAACTAGTAGAGTCAAAAAATATTTTATGGCTTCAAAATTGAAAAGTGGCTATAGCCATGATTATTGGCACCCTTTCTAACACTTAGTTGCACAGCCTTTGGCAATGATGACTGCTTCCAAATGTCAGTGTGACGTCTTCCTCAACACAATCTGAAAGAACATTGTACCAGCGCGCTCACTCTGACAGGAGTCACACAATTCAAACAGTCATGGAGGAAACATTGGTACTCACCAATGTCAAGTTTGCAAAGTTTAGGTTTCATGTTGAATACACAAACTGACTCATTGGAGAGAGCTTTTGTTTACAAAAACCCAGCAGTCAGAGTTATCTTTTTGTCACTTTTGGCAATTTTAACGCTTCATTAACAACACAGAGTTTCTGCCATCGGTTGGCCAGCGGAGCTGCTGGCCATTTGGAGGTAATCTGTGACAGTCCGTCAAAACATCCTCCATGTCTCCTCCTCCACCGATAAACTCAACATTTTTCTTGTTGGCATATTATTTGTTTAAAGGATGCAAACAGAGTACTGCACAGTTACCAGTTGGGTTCTGCTTTTCAGTAACTTGCAAACTAGCGTTACAAAAATAACATGAAAAGTGTCATAATGAATATTATGAACTGTGATCAATATCTGAAAATATTGTGATATATTTTGCCCCAACTCTAGCTTACAGGGTCACAACCTCCCAATCACAGCATCCAGTTGTGTGATGTGTGTATAGGGTTGGAGTCAGTTTGATGAAACTGTTAATAGCATTTATATTCATTAACAACACAGAGTTTCTGCCATCAGTTGGCCAGCGGAGCTGCTGGCCATTTGGAGGTAATCCGTCAAATCATCCTCCATGTCTCCTCCTCCACCGACCCTATTCATAACATCCCTGCTCTGATTAGGTAGTAAGCTAGCAAAACAGCCAAAGACGCTACTTATCTTAGATATCTTTATTTATTGTAGTGGTACTTACTGTATATCCTACAGTGTTTTTGCTGGGTATGCTTGTTAGGTACTTGGGACAGAGCACCTCTATGTGTGTATTTACTGTTGTTCTAGTCCACTCCAATCATGCATCCTCCCAGCAAGCTAAAAAGCACTAGCGCACTTGAGCTTAAGGTCAGTGAAAATGACAGGTCACATTTATGATTTTCTCCATGCCGTGCCTGTGACAGATCCGTACTTGTTGACTGGAATAAAATCATCATCTTGTCATTCTTTTATGTGCATGCACACACCAAAACAGTCAACAAATGGCAGCCTGTAGTACATTTAGGAGTAAATCCCTGTTATGGAACCTGTCAGGTCCACTGACTGATACTACTCAGGTCATGCGTGGTCTGCCAAGCTACCATGGTATACAGAAATGTGAAAAACCTAAAAGGACAATAAGTACAATTTTCACTCCCCCATAGCACAAAATAACCATAATTTATATGTAGGGGTTGATAGGGTTGTTGATCAATATCAATCACTCAATGATTACTTCACCAGGTGCTGAGATTCAAACTCACTCGCTGGGCTGTACTCTGTTTTGGAACAAAAGCTCCCCGCCCATTGGATTTTCTACCACCCCCTCCAGCTCCCGCTGTTGACATGACAGACAAGCCTTTGTTGCTGTAATGAAAAGTGACGGTTGCAATGCCGAGGGCTGCCAGCGATGGAGGGGCTAGGTGCCTACTCTATGGGAAGTGAAACGGATGGTTCAGGGGCTATGAACCTGATGGAAATGTGCATAAAGGGAGAGGTTAGCACCTCAGGAATATTACCTTTCTCCATGAACCTCTCTGATACCAATGTCACCCAAAATTCAAAGTTTGAACAGTGTTTTTATACATTGTGGTTGTTAATATTGCAATATTAATATTTCAAATGTCTGCTTTCCTTGAGAAAGTATTGATCATAATTGCTTGAATGGAAAAACTTGTTGGTGAAAATATTGTCAGCAATTAAACTTTGGATTAACTTTTTTAAAATATTTTATTATTGCGGCTGGTCCTGATTGTAAAAACTGTCCAAAGATGTACACACTACACAGTCCATTAGCAAGGCTGAAGCCCACAGATGGAGTGGGGATGTTTCTTCATGATATCATTAGGAATAAACTGAACACCTGACAAATTGCAAATGCGGGTAGAAATTGGCTGCGGCTTTCATTGTTGCCCACTGTGTCTTCTCTCTGGCCTGCTCTTTTTTTAATTAGAACAAAATGTACACAAATTTTTAATGCCCTATTAAATTGTTTAGTTCTCTAGTCCTCCCTGGTCTGCTGAGCAACTGTGAGGTGCAGACGACAGAGTGTGTTTACTTCAGTGCAGCACAGTAGCAGCTTTCTTGTAGCTGAAGCACATAGCAGCATAGGAGAATGGCAAACATTGGAAACAAGAGGCTGAAAGTATGTCTTCGATTCCATAAAGTCTAGTTTGTCCTCTTTGCCGCTGTGCTCCCATGAGCATATCAGCTATAAGGAACTGCTCCCATGCTGTGGAGGGTTTGGCGATATAATAATCTTACATTGTTAACAATTTTCTCACAATGTATATCCTGATATATTACAGTAGCCTACAATTGACATTTTATAACTTTTGCTAAAGCAGTTTTCTTTCACTGTTTTCACCCAAATCACAGCTTAACCTTCCCTCTAACCCATCCCTCACAAATACGTTCAGTTGCGTAGTATTTGTTAACTATGATTTAAGTTTCCCTTTTTTCTCTGTTGTAAATTTTACATTATAACCAAAGGGGTATGAGAATAGTTTTAGTAAATACAGAACTCAGAGTAGTATGTTGTTAAATTTGCAGAGCCAGGTTCATTTCAACTGGGAGTAATAGACCTAATCTGTTTAGTCAAAATAAGCTCTCAAAAAGAACACGCTGAAAGCTTAAAATTGTGTGGTGTAATATCTCGCTCAGGTGCGAGAATAGTCAAACAGCCAAAGCGATTGAAATATGTGCTATCAGAAATATCATAATTATGAGAATAGCACACATTATTGACCCAACAAAGTGGTAAATATGACTATAAATATTTACTCTATTCATCTCCTGCTTTGGGAATATAGAATTGTTGAGTGGAGTAATACAGTAAAGATATTGATATAAATAAAATGCATTGTCAGTATTGTTTTACCCCTCGTTGTTGTATCTCACAGAATGGCAAAGCTATATAGAAGCACTTTATATAAAAATGGACTGTTGCCTACAGACTCTTACTGGTCCCTAGTCTGGTCCCTAGTCTGGTCCCTTGTCTGGTCCCTAGTCTCTGGCTAGATTGGAGTGGAAAGCTAGTATTTAGGGCAAATGTGTTTATTAGTCATTTGTACATTCAGATTTTCTTATGCAAAATGATCACAATTCAATAATCAATATTAGTCCAGCCTGTAGTAAACATGCTATTTGTAGAACAGGACAGTATGAAAGAAATCAATACTGGAGATGATCCTATAAGATTTTTCCATTCATCTGGAAATCGACCCTGAGCCGGGGCTATATCTTTATATCTTCTGAGAGGTAAATACTGTATGACTGACTGGTTTCGATATTTATCTTTAACCTTTCAAACAGAAACAAATCCTGATATCTATTATGCTCATTGAATGGCTTTGTGGAACAGAAAATAGAAAACCTTGGAACAACTTGTATTTAATGAAGGTACTTAGGGGGGAGGGAGCTTGTAAAGAGCCAGGTTGTGAAAATCATATTTCTTCTTCTTCTTTTGATATTGAAAGATAATGTGAAATAACGAGGGGATGTGTGTGTGTTCCTCAAAAGACGTATTGACACACTTAGGCTTCAGACTCTGCAATATGTTGGTAGCATGTACATGATGATTAACCGCATGCTGATAACTGTCACATCAGCTCAAAATGTCAGCGCTGAGGTAGTATATCTTATGAAACCATTCATGAAGTGTTATCGCACAATAATCACACAATTTGAAGACTCAATATTTTGTTCCCAAGGTTTATTTGTCTGGGTGAGAACTCATCCAGCATCGATACCCTTGTGTTTAATGTCTCTGCGCAAAACTCCATTTCCTCTTCCTGCAGACAGCATTCATCATGACTCTCTCTTAGATGAGCCATCTGTTAGGAAGACAACTTTTATATCCTCGTGGATTCAATTACAGCTATCAATCAACATGACAGGTGAGGTTTGCTGCTCTAACTAAACAAATTCAGAGTCAGTGCCGTTAAAGATGGTTTTATCAGGTTACAGTGCACTTTGAACCTCGCAGTCTCAACGAAAAGCTTAACCCTACTTAATGTGGTTAGGATTCAGCACAGAGTTGGGAATCCAGAGAGCACATCTCTCCCGTACTAAACATTTGGAGGCACAGCTATTTTGGCGAATAACATTGATTCCCCTCCAAAATGAGGACCCAGCAGCACTGATGGTAAACAAAGCATTAGGGAGATTGTCTGCTGTTGTTACAATGCTAATTGCCCAAGGTGTCATTTTCTCCCCAACACAATCAGGGGAAAAAGCTATTTTTCCATTTTACCTTCTCTGTTTACGCCTGTAAACAAAAGCAAAGAGAGAGTGAAAACACATGTAATGAAATTCTCCAAGCCTGTTTAATGTGCTCCTCTTTGAATATAGTTCTTTTCAACACATTTTGTGTCATTTGGCATTTGGCATTTTGTCGTTTTGAAACATCCAGGTGTAAGCTTTGACAGCTTGTGCTGTGGCAGATGAAAAGGCCTCAGAGAGAATTGCTATATTAGCCACCATAAACTGAATAATGAGCCACATCAATCAAGTAACCCACTGTAACTAATTACTGTACATTGGCCTTTAACTGCTTTTATTTCCCCATATGAATAAGGCTCGCTACGAACAACAACTCACCCTTGAAAGACATGGCAGCGTTGTTTTCCCTATGTTCTCCATTTGAGGTGTGATGGATGCTCTCTTTCTCACAGGCAGAAGTAGAACAGAGAATTGTAGCAGCCATTCCAGCTCACTTCTTTGCTTTCCTGGGTGGCTGCTCATTCTCCCCTCTTCTATTTGATTAATGGCATCTTCTCTGTGGTGGTTGGTGTAATAAAGTCAAATGAGGTCTCGAATGGCTGAGGCTTTGTAGAATCAGCAGTGGGTAATTGAGGAGGTGGATGTCTCAGGTGAGGCTCTGTGTCTGTTCTCTGTCTTTATGGCTCTGAAATAGCGTTTCGCTTCTCCCTTTGGCAGAGTTAGTGAAGTCAGTAATTGTGTTAGAGAAGCCTTGCCTCACTGCACTTTGTTGTATGTTTGGAGGTTGTACTGCAGAGCTGGTAGTGTGGGAGAAACCTTTGTCTCCTCCCCGTTCACATCAAAAATGATAAGTTTGCTTTGTAATCCACAGTACCTCCTTTAACCAAGAGGGATGCTCCTTTGTCACATAGAGATGGTTGGTTTCCCAGGTCAATATATGGTGTTTTGCAGTAATATCCAATAGGATCTCCAGAGAAGGAGGGGGCTGAGTAATCCTGCCTGAAAGCTGGTAATCTTTAGTATCATCTTTCACCATGAAAGATCTTCCTTTGCTGTTTTTTTTCATAGGTGAGAGACCTGATAGCGAATGGGCTATTCAGGGAAGGTTAATGGGTGGTGGGTAGCAGAGTATTTCATTCCTTGTAGAAATTTGTCTGACCAGTAGATTTTCTCCTCCCTGGTTTAAATTTGGTCTGTTCTGCCAAAACAAAATATTTGACGGCATCAATCAAGATCAGTGAAGATCTCAATTAACATTTGTATTGAGGAGACTTAAAATGCTACAGAATGTTTTTGTTCAGCGATGGGCTGTCCATTTCTTTAGATTATTGATTGCGCTTTTCGTATCATTCATGTCAATAAGGCCTGTAACGTCCTCTCAGGGTGAGGATTTACCCAGGTTCAAACCTACAAGTCCTGTGCCTCACAGCATGATGATGTTCATCATCCAAGGTCATCACATTCAACCAGGTCTTAAGGCAGACACAACCCAGCATAGTAGTGTAAGGACTCCAGCTCTAATGGACTCTTTGATGTGGGTCTACTGCATAGTGCTTTTGTACAATAATGAGTAGTTATGCTGGGCAGACATCAGATGGTTTAAGATGAACGCTACAAAACTAATGAGTCACTGAAACAACCACCAACAAAACAAACCACCTCATAAAGATAACATTCGATTAATACTCCGCAACATTTTCAACTAAATGTCTGTTTTGCTACTCTCCATCACAGCTTGATGTAACACAATAGTGACATTTGCTGTTGTAAACACTGTGTCTGGGAAAAACCCTCAGGAAGTGATGCATTTTACATTTTCAGCAGCAGCAACAGCGGTTTGTTTCAAATAAACACAAGAACTGGGTAGTTGGCCTGAGCACCATGGCTGAACAGACAAAGAAAAGACACTCAAACTTCAACAGAAAATCCAAGGAAAAAGAAATTGCAGTACTGGCGACACTACTTGGCTGTGAAGTGATCTCTGGGAAGTGCAGTGCAGAAACACCACAGAAATGACCGCTTATCCACTTAAAAAAGGAAGAGTTGTTCTAAAAAAAAAAGCTATGAATGCTTAGAATTGCACAAAATTGCCCACAAAAAAACTAAAATGATGCATCAGGAAGTCCAATCAAAACAGAAAAGCGAGATTTCACAACAAGCTTGTAGAGATATTAGACTTTGCTTTCAGAAGAGCATAAAGCTAAGATGCCCTGTCTCCACTGAGGTGCTGTTCAGGAGCCCTAACCCAGCTCCCCTGGCCAGCATGGTCTTCCATATTCTACTTAATGAGAGACAGACCCTGATGGAGCACCAACCCTTGACCCAACAGTTCAAAAAGCAGTTTCCTCTGTGACCCAGAAACCGTTCAGCCTTGTTACTTGGGGTCTCAATACTGGCGGAGAAAAGAGAACACCACTTACCCTTCACCTATCAGCACAACCAATGTACTGAAAATGGCAGGATATTGTACTATTTAGGGAGTTTGGAATAATGCAAACCAGATAATAGAGAAAAATAATATCCGGTATGCTGTCTCATATAAATGACGGGGAAGTTATCAATTGCAAAGAACAGAATCATCAATGTCATGCTAGAGTCACAACAGTATTTAAGATTTGGTATGGATTGAATGTTATTTGTTTCAGTTATCATGGAGCATGTTGATACTTTTGCATGTCACAGTATACACAGTATGTATAGAAAGTACTGACTGATACTCTAGGATTGTTTGTACTTATTTTGGCCGCCATGAAATCTACTTAGAAGTGAATTCAAATTACATCCCCACAGTAATTCCCCTTCAGTTCCTTAATCAGAATTTTTTAATTTCTGATTGGCAGCAAGGAGATGAGCTTAAAAAACGAAAGCCAAAGCCTTGTCCCTCTGCCTGGGCTAATTGGTGTCCCCACTGTCACGCTACGCTGAAGGTACTTCAGTCAGGCAATAATAAGGGGATAAGGAAAAAGCAAAGTCAATGAGGCATCTGCTTTTGTAAAGAACCTCTCATGGATGGGCTGGTTTCCAATGATGATAATATACAGCCTTGATTATTTAACAGAGGCTGCTGTAAAATACTGAAATTCCACATCTCCTTTGGCTATTGCCAAATTTACTTTAATCAGTGTCCATCTCTTTACATTTGAGCATTTTTACTGGATTGCATCCATACCAGAAAGAAACCTAAGCACAATACAAGCCTGACCGTCCAGGGATGTGGTCTGACTCATCGGACTGCAGTGCAAACAAAATCTGACCTGACAATGTCCAGACCTGCCTGTTAATGTATCCTGGCATGACCAGATGATACAAATGCATTGAGGCAACCATAGTATACAATTACCATTACCCAAATTTGTTGAAAAACAAACCTGACCTTCTGGTTGTTTGTAACAATCTGGAGGATCTAAAATGTCTGAAATCAGTCACCGGATAAAGTTGTTGATTTGGGCTCATTCGCATTCTGTCACACACACACACACACGCCACATTTGGTCTCAATGTTTCCCTCTCAGTCTTACAACTGCTCACATCAGTAATATTTTTAATCTTGTTTTATTATCAGTTCTGTTTTATTTCCCTTGTACTGGGAACCAGAAAAGTGTTTTTGTTTCACCCTTTCCAACGAACAAAACCATAAACACCATCTGTGCTCAGTGTGTTGTTGTCTTCGCTAGATAATCCAATGATATCCGCATGAATTGGTGCTCTTAAATGTCCATAAAATTAGGCGATCACGAATAATTCAACTGTTCCCATAATAGCAGGCTATATTCATCATCACTAAGTGCCTTTCAGAGAGGAAACCCCACTTTCAGCACTCATTCACCTTTATGCCTCCCTGACATACAGATGGGCATTTGGTTCGTTTTAATGGCAGCCGATAATCACCATCTCAGATAGGCCCCCAAAAGGACGCCCCCGTGGTGCTATTGCTTTCCTTCCTCTCGCTCAGCTAAGTCCCAGTGTGTGGCTTGTGGTGTGAGGATTGATAAAAGCCACCATGAGGCTAAATGCTGTGCCTTCTTTTATTCTTGATCACCGTTTGAGGCGGAAGCTGCTGAGTGGAATGGATTAGGTGACTTGTGGGGGGAACCTAGGAGTGACACAAAACTGATCACTGATGCAGTTTGAAAGCACTTCACTGACAAGCATACAGTATACAGAATTGACCACACACTGTACACCTTGTACGATTGGTGCCACTCTTGAGTTGTTGTTGTTGATGTCTTGCAGCAGAATACGAGTGCTGTACAAATCAGAAACACTTTGAGGGCCAATTGTATTAAATGTACCAAAGTATATATGGGCTACATTGATACAGAGACATACGTATGACATGTGACAACTTATTGTTTCATAATACATACTGACACACATGGTAGCCAACAAAGGTAACAGGAATCTGCACTGCTGGGGATGAAAGGCATCATAGTATTCAAGGTCTGAAGTACACAGGTTTCCAAGCATTGTAGGTAATGCAAGATTGTGTATAAATACCAGTTAGTGTCAATAAACAGTATGTAATAACAAATGGAATGGTAATAAATACTAACAGCAGTTTTTAGAGAGTGAAGAGAGTTTTGGCAACAGATGGTTGTCTGGGTGTGCGAGGTTGGTGGCAATCCTTCCCACCCTTTTCTTTACTCGACTTAGTGTCACGCAGCTCCTTAATGAAGGGCAGCTGACAGCCAATGACCTGCTCAGCAGTCTGAACAACATGCTTGAGCTTGTCCTTGAAATGGGAAGAGGCAGAGCTATGGAGGAAGTGAGGATGCTTTCAATTATTGATCTTAATTGACCTTGACTGAATTGTGTGGCATTTCCAGCAGAAGAAAGTTCTCTGTTGGGCTGTCTTGACTAGGCTTCTCATCCCGTTTGAGGATGTTGGTGATCGTGGTCCACAGGAACAAAAATGATTCAGCTGGCTCCATTATTGAACCATTGATCTCCAGGGGTAAAAGTGGATTCCTTTGGAAGTTAATCATGATCTCAACAATTTTGCGAGAATTCAACCCAAGGGTTTGGCAGCACCCCATGATTTGAGGTGGGCCCCTGTCCCCTCTGCATGGTCTCATCATTGTTGATCATGAGGTCCACCAAGGTGATGTTGTCCACAAGCTTGAGCAGTTTGAACAGTGAGTGGGTGGGTGTAAAATCACTGGTGTACAGGGAGTAATTGTGCAGAACATATTACTGTGGGGCATCTGAGCTCACAGCAAGCAGGTCTGATAGGTTGGGTCCCAGCTTCTATTGTCAGGAGGTCCAAGATCTACATTTCCATCTAGATTTACAAACAGGCCAGGTGTAGGACACCTGGAGGTGTCCAGGTGTCCAAAGACAACATCTAGGCCCATGCTGACTGTGTCATCCACTGACTGATTTACCCTGTAGACAATCTGCAGCAGGTTCAGTAGTGGAGCTAAGATGTATTTAAGGTATGACAGTAGCAGCCATTCACCTTAGGTGAGCACCGCTGGCCTGAAGTCACCTTTATCCCTCTGGGGAACTGCAACGATATCTCTATGGATGGAATACAACAAACTAGACAGTTCCAGATTCATGATAATTTTTCTATCTGAGTTAAATTTGCTATGTGTGCAAAACTGCAAAACCTTAGAGAGCCAAAGTGTCATTGTATCATTTTGAGGCCCGCCCTCCACCCTCCACTGTACCTCATTGCCTCAGACCTCTGTTTTTCTCTGTTGATCATTAGGGCATTTTCATCTC
>CABFOQ010037155.1:0-17614 GCA_900660455.1 Gephyroberyx darwinii | reverse complement strand
GGAGATCTAAAAACTAGAACGAGAAGTACTTCATCGACACATTTTGTTTCCTCAGAAGTAGTATAGCATCAGTGGCAGGTGTAGGAACCTCAGAGATGACATGTTGTATGTGCAAAATCTCCTTTGGGATTACAAACTCTAACAAAGATTCTGAGTCCACAATATTCAGGGTCCCTGCAAATCCTTACATTTTAAAATGTTTTTAATTGAATTATCCAAAGTAAAAGCCTTAAAATGTCATGTAAAGAAGGTAATTTCATTAGACAGCTCATGTTTTAAAAAACATTTCACTAGTGCTCCGTCTTGGCTGCCTCGCTACCACTCCTACCAGGAATTAAGTTGAAGGGGACTAAGGAAGGACGGGGAAAGTAAGGAGACATCCCAAACTTCCAAAGTCATGCTGAGCTATGGAAATGGAAATTTAGTGCTTTGTTATGGCAACTCGAGTTTAGTATAACTGACATGCATCGTCAACTGGTACATCAGCTTCACTATTTCAGTACCATAGATGAGGCATCAGTTGAAGATGATGATCTGAAGCCATCATGATAGATGTCATCCTGTGAAGAGAGAGAGAGACTAGTGGTTTTGTGTTACAGAAGTGCAGCTGTCGATATGCACCATCGTAGCACATTTTGGGTAACCTGTGCCATTTGTTTCCTTGTGCTCCGATCATGAAAACAGGCTCCTCCCACAGGCTAATGTCTTGGCTGTAACGGCTAATGTCTCTCCATTACACAACATTGTAATTTGGGTTAGTGAGGACAATTTTGCAGCTTATGCTGAAAAATACAAGCCACACTAGAGGGGTAATTTATAACTTGCTATTGTGCTGTGCCGTAGATACAGCTTTAGCTAGGCTAAATGTTGTTTGTGTACTTTCTTCATCTATCACTGATAAAGCAATATGTCATTTCTACAGTGGTGGACATTAGTCATAGTGATTATAAGCAACTTGTTCCTTCTTGGAAAACGCTCATTGTGTTCATTTCCCCCTGCAGCATCGCTCCTTCTAAAGAAGTACCATGGGGGGCACGTCGTCATCCGATTGGCTCTCGCTGGCCACAAACAGGCTAACAGACCCTTCTATCGTATTGTGGCCGCTTACAACAAAAGGGCGCGAGACAGTAAATATATTGAGCAACTGGGTTCCTACGACCCCCTCCCAAACATCTACAACGAGAAACTCGTCAGCTTCAACTACGACAGAATCAAGTACTGGATGGGCTGCGGCGCACACCCCAGCAAGCCAGTGGCCAAACTTCTAGGTGTGTATTCACGAAACTCTTTCTGTTCAGGTGGATCAACACTGTTAATAGTTGGTGTGTCTGGGGATTGCTCTGCTCTTACTGATGTGTTTAATCAAGGAGGTCCATCCACAGCTTTTATGATGACCTCCACCCTTTAGACAATCTCCCCCTAAAAATATACTTGACTGTATTTACTCTTCATTGAAATCCTTTGGTTTTTGTTACAAGCCCATAAGACGATGTACTGTATTGCCCGCACACGTAACCTGTTTGCTGTGGCGTCAAGGCCTCGTCCACACCCTGAGGTTTAAAGAATGGTACAGTTCATTCTGTATCCTTATGTGGTCATGATCCAAATAATATTTCTCAGTTGGTAGAAATCCCCACAGTCTCCCAGAAATTGCCAAAATATGGGTTAATATTAGGTTAACATATTTTTAACAACACAAATTCAGGCAGGCTCAGAAGTTTAGTATCTGACAATGCAGAGAGGAAATCTTTTTTTGGGACGGCTCCCCAAACCTCGCCAACAAAATGTGGGCAACTGTGTAGTAAAAATCGTGGACTTCCTTCCCCTCTCTTTTTTTCTGCAGGGTTGGCGGGGTTCTTCCCTCTGCATCCCATGACGATAACAGAGGCAGAGCGACGCATAGCCCTGCAACAGCTGGAAGAGGGGCAGAAGCAGCCGGAAGTCTGAGCTGCAGCTGTTTGAACTGTCCAGTATGAAAGGATGTGACAGGTCTTCGACTTATTGGGTGGACTGCTCACGGCAACAGTGAATTACTCCACTTGTCTCTATGAACCATATTCATAAAATTCAACCACCGTGCTGTACCGTAACAGATGGTTGTTTGGATTCCCTGTTTTATATGACTTGATTAAAGTATTACAGTATCATTGTATCTTTGTTGTGTTCAGCTGCAAAAAAATTTCAGTAACCTCTACAGGAATTTTATTGAATATCAATGCAAAAAATGGCAAGGAAGTTTTATATATTATATATTTCCTTGTTGCGTTTTGACCCAACCCATTATTGCATATTCTCCTCCTCATATCTTTCTTTTTTACGTTCCCTGCCAAGAGGGAAGTTCCTGTATTTATTTGCTTGGTTATACATCACTGACCTTCAAACACAGAAGGAAAGAAATCACAAAAAGTAAATCAAAAGTGGGTGGGTTTGTTGATATAACTGTTGGCAGGATTTACAATGCTTTAGACTTTTTGGCTTAGTTTTCCACTCCACCTTAATTGATACAATGCTGTGTTATGGCAACCCTTGCTAACTGCTAAAGCTTACCATTAGAAATATGTCCATGAACAGGTTAATCAGTAAACCAACGAGTAGATGGATGCGTTCAGGTGCATGTTAGGTTAGAAAAGTCTGGACCAGTGAAATATAAGGTAGCAAATGCATCTATATAATTCAACTTTTTCTTGATACAAGTGGTTTGATAGTATTTTAAGAATCATGATGGGCTAATATCATATTTGCTGTTGATTTTTCACAGACAACTGTAAAGCCTACTGACCTTTTTCACAGGCTGAGTGGATCAGATAAAGTTTCTGACTTCTACTAATATCTTGGGAGGCCGTTCAGATGCGACTCCATAGCCGTCAATTTAGAGGTTTACCGGTTCACAAGGACAACCCTGTTGCGTTACACGTGGTCAATTATTCCCGACTCTGGGTGTGACATATCAAACATATCTATAAACATATCTATAAACATATCCATTATATATTGTAATGTTCTGTATACTGCATGCACATCGTTGTCTTGTGTCTGTTATCCTGGCATTCCTCCTTCATGCGGATGTTGTATTTGTGTGGCTCAATCAGTAGGTAAAGCGATAAAAGGTCCTGTAATTTGAGCCAAGACACACTTGACAACTCCCAATTGTCCATTTGGAGGTCCACCAGATACACATTGAGAGCTTAAATTAGTTCTGCTGTTGCCTTATGTCCTTTCAGACAGTGTGACATGAGTCAGTTTGATTCTTGAATCGATGTGGGAGCAATGGTGGCCCAGGGCTCAGAGAAGTGGGCTTGTGACCGGAACGTCGCAAATTCAAATCCCCAGACACGTTGGGAAAATCTGGGATGGGAAAGTGGATGAGTAACACTCTCCCCAACCTCAACTACCACAACCATGCCCTTGAGCAAGGCTCCCAGTGTAACTTTGAGTAATTGTATGAAGAAGTAGGGGATTGCAATAAGAGCATGCATGCTCAGCAACCCTTCCCAGGCATTTACCGATAGATCAGACTTATCTATCCCTTTTGTTATTAAATGCTAACATAGTGGAAAAGTAAAGTTTTTTACAAGTGATTCCAATGTTTTCATCACTACAATCAAGCATGAACCAGTGGGTATGAAATATTCAGTTACCTGACATTACAGAAATTTCCAATAAGCAAACAGAGGTGTGGAGAGCTCGGGCCGAACCTTGGGTGCATTCAGCCTCATCACATCTGACTTTTTCCAGGTACTATTGAGACAGCTTATTGACATCTCCTAAGATCACATTCAGTCTATTTATGGCACAATCACTCAATCACTCAGGTCACTAGATTGTCATTATCATGTTCAATGCAACACTCCTTAAGTCAGAGTCTTGTGACATTCTCCATCATTTCCAACAGATTGCCGCGGTGTGTAAATATTGGAATCAAATTGTCAATATTAGACTGTCAACAGAGCACATTGAATGCTGTTTGCAGCCTTGAGAAAATATAACTCATGTAATCAGTGCGTACCATACACAAGACAATACACTTTTGCGTAGTTAGCATCAAAAGCAGAGCACATTATGTAAAAAATCATTCTTCTCAGTCCTATTAATGATGAATGATGATGTATTTAAAGGCATACTGTGGTGACAGTGGGCTAGTTTTGATTGATTTCATCAAAATGTTGCTGTAAAAGCAGCAAAGAGAAAATGCAATGTTATGCAAGAGCTCTAACAAACATATTCTACACCACTTGTGTAATGGGTAAAACATGGCAATGACACTGCAGGTTACAGGTTCACTATGAACCCTGGGCCAACTGACCCATCCTGAGCAAACCTAACACATATAACTATAATGTCACGCACACAGTTAGCATACAAAGAGAAAACGGACAATTTTGACTTTCAGTCAAGGAGTTCGAGGTCAAAGGAAAGGAGTAGAGAGAGTGAGCGGGACCGACAGCAACACTGTCCTGTCCCGAAGGATGCAGCCGGGGGCAGACCAGCTGGAAAAACACTGAAATCTGAAATGGGATTTATGGGGAAAACACCACCTTATTTCCATTCTGGTGCTATACACAAGATGGACCAAGAGAAGTTAGCAGAGCAAATTGGCCAGTACCGGCTTCTTTATGACCCAGCTTCTAGTGATTACAAATAAATGTAACCATGAATTCCTGCAATCTGATACTGAAGAATGCACCAGAAAGAGGAAAACCTTAACAAAAAGAACGAGCTAGCTACAACAAAAGCAGAAAACATGACTAAACATTTGTCTTAACATGGTTGTCCAGGCTTAGAGTCAAAACTGACTTTTTGATGTCTGCTAAAACATACTGACCATGGTGAATTCCAAACATTACAGCCCTCATTAACAACAGATCATGATTAATGATGTACAAATTGAGTAATAACTTTTTTAATGATCAGAAACACCTACCCCTTGCTTTGTCCACTTATTCTCTGGACCTTTGTAAACAAGTACGTGCAGAGGGTGTGAGTCACAATATCTCAAAAGTTTGCCCAAGGTGTGCATTACACCATGACCAACCTCAGTCAAGCAGTTGATCATTAATGATACATAAAGTAGATCTGATACCAACAGCCAAGTGTTGATGTAGCTGCCAACAGGATCAAATTTTTCAGCCAACACAGTGAAAGTTGGATATCTATCGGAACTTCACTGATAGACTGAAACTGCAGAACATCTGTGCTTCAAAATAATTTAGACAAGCTGAAGAACTCAGAGACACTGCAACAGCTGAAATATTTCAGCTACACATTTAAGAAGATTACATGAGTGCACATGAAAATGAATAAGTGGAGTTATTTGGGGTCCTTTAACTGGAGGAGACTTTCCACAATTCTTACTATCGTTACCATCGTGGCTGTTGTCGTGATCGCATTGCCTGTGTTCTTTGCAGTAGAAAGAGGTAAGTTTATGATTTCTATAATTCCTTGTTAGCTGTTGATATTGTTATTTTGCACTCTGCAATGCAGTCATTAGACATCAATAAATTTGGATTTCACAATTAAGATCACTCCTTATAATAGATCTATCTAGATGCAATTAGTACTCATCTCCAAAAAGAATTACTCTGTCTGATGCTCACTATGTCTACATGCAGGCCAATGCTTAACCTAACACAACTATGAGCATACAAAAATTAATGGGATTCGTTACAACAGAGTAAATGTCTATATAATTATGAAATCAGAATTATTATTGTGAATTTATTATTGTTATAGATTATTGTGAATTCTATGAATCAATAAATTCTACAAATCAGAGTAGTCTTGGGACTGGGATTAAGATGTGGAGTAATGTTACATGTACACATATAATCCAAATAACCCTGTCTATCACATCTGAATTGCATCACTTTCCCAATATATCTTCAAATTGTTGAATTGTTCTGTTTTTGTGTGTGGTTTTTTTTCATATCCACACATAATCTCAGCATCTGACAATTTCTGGGAATTTTTCATGGGTGCAACAGAAATGACATGGGAGCAATATAACTACAGTTTAGGACAAGAGGGAAACTCATTTATGAAAAGTTGTGCAGTTGTGATTGATACTATACCTGAGATGGTTAGCTGAGAAGTTGTCATTGCACATACGCCAAAATCAGATCAAACTACTTTGACTGAGGTTAGGCAACTAAAACAAATGAAGCCTGCGAAGCTAGTTCAGGCAGACAACATGAGTGGCACTACAGCTCAGTCAGCTGATGTGTCAGCTGAGATCTTTTTTTTTAGATTTTCTTTTTTGATGCAACTTTATTGTCATTGCACAGAGTACAAGTACTGAGACAACAACAATTCTATAGATACACACACACATATATCACTCCACACACATGCAGCTCAGGTCAGAGGACACAGCGCAGCCAGAGCGGCGCACCCGGAGCAGTTTTTGGGTTTAAGTGCCTTGCTCAAGGGCACTTCGGCAGTGTTGGTGGGCATTGTAGCTGTGACACGCCTCTCTAACCACTAGGCCAACCTGCTCCCCCATCATGCATTGCCATTGCAAATTGAACAGTCTTTTTAAGCTGTTCAACTCATTTGCTCATTCTCTGCTGCTGCTTACCCTGCTGCAATGTGTTGCTCTGCTGCTGCTCCTACTGCTGCACATGAATCTCACACGCCACCACCGCCCAGCATCAACCTGTGGGCTCTGGTTCATAGTCTCCCTAGGAGGGGATGCTATTGATCAATCGATGGCTTAATTGTATTTACACTTATTCTCAATAAAATCTTTCATAATAAATATGTGAGTTGATTGACTGAACTTCAGTTACGCTTCGGCAAGTAAAACAATTTGGTCAAGGTAAGGTTTTGGTTACATGAGAAAAACCTTGCATGAGATGGGACTTGAACCACGGAGTCAAAGGCAATTGTATACGCCTATTGTAATTTACTGACACATTCTTCATGTTTCATACATAAATATTGTCTTACTCAACAGGAAATCAAAATACAACGCAACATCCATCTGACAAGACATGGAGGAGACCAGGAATAAATGAACTTTTAGGATGGAGAAGTGATCCACTATCGAACAATGACACAAAACACCAAATAAATTCTAGCACAAATTCAAGTGGCCTTGCACAATCACCAGATTCATTCAACACAAATGGCATTAATTTAGTTAATGCCACAGAAAGAGATATTCAGATACCAACCTCTACTAATGTCTCATCGGTAACTCCAGCCACCAATGTAACAGACACTGTTGTTACCACAGCAAACCCAACTACTTCAACTTCGTTTAATAGTTCCCAACCATCTTCAATGCAACTTTCCACATCAGAAGAGCCACATTCTACATCATTCAAGACTGATGAACCGACGGTGACAAAAGAATCAGAAACGTCCTTGGCCATTGAAGGTATCAAAATTACAAGCACAATTACCACTCAGAGTCAATATGCACCTGATAAAGGTCCATCGACTACTTCTGGACAAATACAACCCACAACGAACATCTCCACATCACTGACCCCAACTCCACAGCAGACAACAGAGAATATGACATCAACTCCAAGCTCCACAAGCACCACTAATGTACTTACACCATCTACCATTCAATCAACTTCTGTCAACCAAAACACTACAGAGACAATCACTACAGCTTCTACAGTTTCGCCCAACATCACAAGTTTGACTCAAACTACTGTTGTCCCTAAGATTGGCACAACAACAAATGGAAGTGATGTAACAACAGCAAATGTTTCTTTTACAAGTCCACAAACATCTACATTCCAAGATACGTCTTCTACCACACAGGAGTCACTTTATCCACGACAAATGTCACCAAAGTGACAAACAAATCAATGGAAACCTCCTCCACTTCACTGCCAACCAGCACACAGCAAACTTCAACGAAGCTTAGTGGGGAAACAACACAAAATACCGTTCAGACGCCAACCTCTACTAATGTCACATCGGTAACTCCGGCTACCAATGTAACAACCACTGTTGTTACCACAGCAAACCTGAGCACTTCAACTTCGCCTGAGACAGCTCCATCGACTACTTCTGGACAAATACAACCCACAACGAACATCTCCACATCACTGACCCCAACTCCACAGCAGACAACAGAGAATATGACATCAACTCCAAGCTCCACAAGCACCACTAATGTACTTACACCATCTACCATTCAAACAACTTCTGTCAACCAAAACACTACAGAGACAATCACTACAGCTTCTACAGTTTCGCCCAACATCACAAGTTTGACTCAAACTACTGTTGTCCCTAAGATTCCCACAACAATTGTAACCACACCAAAGCTTACATTTAGCAGTCTACAAACATCTTCACCATTGCCTACTTCCTCAACAGAAGAACCACAGACTAATTCACAAACAGTTACAAAAGAATCAATAAGATCTTCACCTTCTTCCACATCTACCAGTGCCACACAAACTGCAACCCTTCAAAACATTGTAACAACACAAAAGCAAACTGCATCGTCTCCCAATGTTTCTATGACTGCCTCAACATCATCTATGACATCATCAACACCTGCAACAGGAAGTGATGTAACAACAGCTAAGGTTTCATTCACCAGTCCACAAACATCCTCAACATTTCAAGATACATTTTCTACAACAGAGAATTTGCGCTCTACACCTTTGAACACTCTCGTCACGACAGTTACAAAAGACGTCCCCCAGTCATCTTCCACCACACCCACTATTCCCACTCAAACCCAACATTCACCAGAAACAATGAATTCATTCACAACCGGGCAAATACATACAACTAAATTCTCGACAGCACTGACCACAATGGCCGAGACATCAGCTGTAACAAACAGTACACATCCACTTACGCCAGTGATCGTCCAGTCAACACCTACCACCAGCCCATTCTCCACTGCTACCATGACATTGACAACACCATCTACAACCCCACTGTGTAAGGCTGAGGACTGTCGTTGTAATGGGGCTCCCTGTTCATTCAATGCCACACTTGGAAAATGTCAGTGCAACTGTCCACTCTTCACCTTTGGAGATACATGCTCTTACGGACACAATGTGACCTCACCTGTAATTGGTGAGTTTTTCCCCCCCCCACACATACTGCTCTTCATAATTTTGTAACCACTGAAAATAATGTTAAAGGTTGGTTACAGGATTTTAACAACAGGCATTGTCTTTTGAATGAATTAGTTTGCTTATAATGGAACCATAATCCTTTGCAGATAGTGGAAAAGTACCAACAAGAAAGGCAAATATTTCTTTGGAAATCATGAAGACATTTCAGCCTGCCTTTAATAATATAAGCTCACCTCAGTCACAAGAATTCATCAAAATATTGACAAAGGAGGTAGGACATGTATTTTTTGTGTTTTGTGTGATCTGATAATAATTAAACAATAAGTGATGTTATCTACCAATTATTTAATTGTTTGTCTTCTGCTTCTGCTGGTTTGGTATATATATATATATATATATACATATATATCCATTGAATGTCTGTATTTATTGTCATCATCATGTTATAGTACAAGCTGTCATATGTTGTCTTGTTTCCAGCTCAGTGCCCTATGCAAAGAGGTAAAAAACTTCAAAAGTGTAGAAGTCATCAAACTAATGTAGGTTATCATGAACTTCATTGGTACTTTTTGAGTGTTAATTTATCACAAAAAAATATTAATACACTTTGATCAGGTGCAAGCTGTTCTCATGTGGCAATATCTATTTTTTCTTTTCTGTAGACCAGGAAGTGTTATTGCAGAGTCCATAGTGCAATACGACTATTCAAACAACGAAACTGAAATCAACATTATCAACACTGAACTAGATGGCACATTGACTAATATCTTGAATAACACAAGCAACCTGAACAGAATTGGTCAAGCACTTGGTAACGTCAGCGTGCAGCTCAATGGAGTTATCTTGCAGCCAACTGATATTAAAAGTGAGTATATCATGAGTCAAATATAAACGCGCATTATTCCAAACATCGCTACTTTGCACAGTTAACTTCTCTTACAATATTTATCAGTTAGCCATGATGGCGGTGGTATTCATACAATATACAGTATGTTTTCTCATACATGTTTTAATCAAACAGACATCACAGACCTGAAGCCTTTTATTAACTGCAGTGGGTTTGTTGGTTACACTGCTGAAGTTACTGATGGTCGCTGGCAGTGTCTTGGACCTTGTAAAACAAATCCTAACTACTGCCATCAGCAAGGAGAATGTCAGAATGAAGTTCAAATTGGGTCTACCTGCAGGTAAGCCAGAAAACTAATTGTCATTATTCTTATTATCTTAATTGTGTTTGAATCCAGTTGAATCAATGAACTCATGTTCCCCTCAAACATAGGTGCTATGAGTCTCCCCTGAGGCAGTATTATGGCCAGCAGTGTGAGCTTTTCCGCTGGGGTCCAGGTTTCTATGGAGCACTGTTTGGATCACTGGCAGGAGCCCTCCTCCTGATAATTATTGCTGTTGTGGTGGTTGTGATCAAGAGGAGATATGTGGGCATCTGGTGGGTTATGATGCAACAATATGCCAATGATCAACAAATTATGTTTTTTTTAATCATCAAAACACAAACCTTGCCAGAGTCCATATGATTAACAAATTGTCTCCATATCTCAGGAACATGGACCAGATGTCTGATTTTGAGGAAGACTTCTTTGACTTCTCAGATATAGGTTTGTCCTACTCTGTTTTTAAAAAAATCCTTAATCCTTTTCACAGCAGTGGTTCTAACATTCACAATTTGGTCATCTTTTCGCCAGGCCAGACTGGAGGGTACAGCAGAAACCATGACTTGGGATTTGCAGACAGTTCCCCGTCAGAAGTTTTTAAACCACGTCTGGAGAATGTTGACACCGGATTGCAGGTATGCATGTTTATTATTATGCTTTTCCATACTCGCAATGCCTACAAAAGCCAAGTCACTATGATGTATTAACCAGTCTATTTATAGAAAATATTCTGAGTGCAAGGATCGATACATTAAACATGAGATAATGTTGATATTAATGTGCTTCCATGTTTGTCCAGGTCAGAACCAGACGTCCAGAGGTACTGGACATACATCAACCCTAGATGAAGGCTACAGTTTGGAGATTTGTTTTGATTGTCAAGTTTCAATAGCGGCAACAAACAAAGTAAGACTACAAATCATTCTGAATGTTGTTGGAAATATTTATATTTATACTGATATTTATATTCACTGTTAATCAAAATTACTGTTGCGTACTGTACATTTATATCAAATGATTATGTAACTTGACAGTGTTGTTAGTTAATTAAAGCCATAACATCAATATTTACAGAAAATGTTTTGAGAGTTTTCATTTTTGTCCTTACTTATGAGAGCCGCATAAAAGGGGATGATACACTAAGCAATTTCTGGGTCAATAAGCAGCGCTCCCATGCTGAAAAGTGAGACCAAAAAAACTATTCAAAGAATCTATTATATTCCTAGATAAAACTCTTGATCTAAAAATCTTGAGCAACTCTGATGCACAATAGTGAACAGGAGTTGTCTAGGCATTGCTGCCTTAATCACAGAGGAACACGTTGCTACATTTGAACAGATTTTTGAAAGACATTCTCTTTTTAATGCCTTTTACTGCAAGGGTTGCACATCTACATGGCCAAAAGTAGTCCTTACGTGTGATGTTGTGAGTTAGTAGTCAGTATAGATGAGTTTGCTTCTGATCAGGGTTGAGAGCGGGTGTGGAGCAGGTTGGTTATGGGAAACCTTAACTTACTGTTGAGGCTCCTGGAGATGTTTTGGGTGCAATTCAACTAAACATCTGTGATGGCAGGGGTCCGCTTCACAGGGGCGCCGCCAAGGATTTTGGGCTCCATGATTAGGTATCACATTGGGCCCCAGGTCACCCCAATCCTGAACAATCACTGTAACCACACCTCCAGAACATAAAGAGTGACCCACTAAAGCTTTACATAACTCTACATTTGCAGCTCTCTTGTAGTAATACTTTTAAGTGAGGCATGCATGCAACATTCTCCATACAGTGGAGCTCACCTATCATGATCTGGGAAACTATCACTCACTAAAAGTTACCTGAGTTATGTTTAATATTTGAAAGAGACATAGAAAAGAAGAGGATAGCCTATTTTCCAACAAATGCATTTTTGTTGTCTTAACTGCCATTCAACAGTGCGGCTCACCTCGTCCTTCTTCAGTTGGGACCGGTTCATTGGTGGGGTGACAGGGTACAGCAGCTGATCAGTCTGGTGGACCTGGCACCATAGACATTTGATTTAGTATGAAAAGCTCACTAAAGGTTAGCCGGTGTTGATTCAATTAAATGTGAAGATTTTTTTATGTGAGGATTTGATGAAGTATGCTAGCTGGCTAGCATTTCACAGTCTAAGGACTTAGCTCACAGGTTAATTTGCACCACTCGCGGACTGATAAACTCACGTTTCTTTGTGACAAATTGTGTTAGGTACTGTCACCCCCTCTTTCCTCTCTCCTTTCTCTGTTTTCGTTTTTGAAACCATGACTTTGATTTTGTTTTACGAGGAGACGTGATGCCATACTACAACTGTCATCACTGTTAGTAACTCGAAATTCCCTGACTAGCAAGTGTAGTTAGCGAGAGAGCAGGAGTAAACCATTTTGTGTAAATAGAGGGGGATAAACAAATAGAGATGCTGTTTGGACATTTACTTTTGCAAAACAAAGAAACGGAAAAGAAATTGTTAAGTGCAAATATTCTTAATACAATATTGGTAACACTCACAATTTCGATTATTGGTGATTAAAAGGTTTTAATCCGTATTTACAATTATTTTTATGAACCCCTGTCAGACAGGGCTGTTGGAATCTTCGATGCAAGGTTGCTACATAGTTGCAGAGTTGAACACAAATAGCACAAAGGATAGTTACCCTAACAAAAATCATCATCATATTCCTATAATATTCGTATAGAGACTTATAGTGTCTGTGTATTCAGACCTTATCTTATATTATGGTCATTTCCGTCTTTTATGTTATCACTGTAATATTCGTAGAATACTTCTTTACAGATTTGCTGTGATATTTGTACAGTATCCCTTTAAAATGTATTATAGGAATACTATGATTATTTTTCGTAAGAGACACTGTATTTTGGGTTAGAGAGATCAACAAATCTTGATCCAAAGAGATCAACAAATGTAAAAGGAAATCAATCAAGAGTTAGTCGCAAACCTTCTTGTGCCCCCACAACTTGGCATCACTTCAATCATCCCACATGGCGGTTTATTCAGCCACATAGTGACTTAGTTTCCGTCGGAATGATTACCATCTTCTTTCGCTAGATGGCGTACGTGCTCTCATATATTTTGAAAGACAGCTACACAGGAGACAGGAATACTCTGAGAGGAATGAGACTGGATCACACTTCATCCAGTGCTACTAGACTACATCTAGTCCTAACTTTACCTATTTACATCGAGAGTTGAAGTGGTAACTAAAAAGGTGGGTATACTCACCTCACAACCACCAATACAAACAAAAATCTAATAAACCTTCAAAAACCTCTCCTTTAAAATACCCTATCTTCTTATACATCTATTTAATACTGAATAATATAATATATCATACAAATGTAACCTTTATGTGAGCTTTAAAAGGAGGGTAAATTGTATTCCTCAAATAATAAGGCAGGTAAACTGAGCTTAGGTGGGTTCACTCTTTTATATCCACCATCCTAAATTGATCATAATTTGCAAATACCTTCAGACAAACAGAACAAGAACTTCTGATAACAACATAGTACATCAGAAGAAATGACCACTAGATGACGGTGTCACATCTCTTGCATGTGGAAACCGCATGACCGAGACAGGAGAGAAGGGAATAGAGTCAAAATGATTTAATACAATTTTACTGGATCTGTTTGCCCATCGTGTTTTTATTAACAGACATTATGTGACATTACATTAGAAACTGTATGACGTCTCATGTTTCTGATTTTAATGTTTACACTTTGTCCACTGCAAAATTAATTCATAGTTCACAACCTCCCATAAATATCCTCATAGTCCAGAAGTTTCTCCATCAGTCAGCCAGAACAAACGCTGTGCCACGGCTTCAACCAGAGAGGACTCGACGTTTTACAGCTTGCTCTACTTTTTACAGCATGCTCTACTTTTTACAGCATGCTCTTCTGGGCGTCTCTGTGTTTTCTCTCTCTTTCTTTGTCTCTGCCAATGTCTCTTACTCACAGGAAAGCCAGGCTAAAGACAAATTACATTTTAAATCACTAAAAACTAAAACATCATCAGATCTCACTGCGAATGAAAAATCACTTTGAAAAAATGATCTTAATTTGAAAAAAAAGTTTGCACCTGACTGTCAGTCTGTCTTAGATGGAGGGAGAAATACACTGAAAACACAAATACACTAGCTGATCCACCAGGACTAGTTCCTCCTCTCTGGTTTAGAGTTAGACAAAGAGAGCTTGGGGCACAAAGTGAGTGAAATTGACCAACACACAGGATCTGATGTAACGATTCCTTGTGCTGTCAGTCATAAAAGTTCCAAGTCAAGTCACAAGTCTGACTCCTGGACTCGAGTACTACCAGGACAGTCTCGTCTCTTGCCTTTGGTTCACTTACAAGCAGACTTCAAATCAGATGCCTCGTTGAGTCACTTGGCATCTGATCTTTCCCACCTCCCACAGACCACATTTTAAATGAGTAGCCTTTGTCGCTGTTGCCATAGTCACCACCCATGCTGTCGCCTAGCAGCTCACCCAAGGGTGAACCAGGTGAAAGGGTTTGCAGGTGGCCTAGTTAGTTCACGCAGTTAGTTTGCCTTTTGTTCTGAGGGGATAGTACACAATCAATTATTATCAGCACCGTACCTGCAGAAATGATTGCTGCCTTTTTCAAGAGGCTGCAGTGCACAAGGCAACAGTAGCTCAATGCACCCTATTTAGATAATTGGTTTACCTCTATTGCGCCATGTGGTTAACTGCGGTTTCCGCTCCATGCCTAACCACATGGACAAAAGTCAAGAATAAAACACTGGCAACATTGTTAATTGCCTAAAAACCTGGAGGCATGAAGCCGGCTGCCATGGAGCATCTAAGCTGTCAAGCGACGATGGGGGAAAGCCTAAGTTATACAACCAGGAAGAAGAAGGGAATATATACCTGTCAGTCTATCTGCGTAAGTCACTCTTCTCTATCTGGATGGAGGCCAGTCACAATAAAGTGCAGCATGAGGGTGTGTGGGTGATAAAACAGGCCAAACAGCTGAATTAGCGTTCACTTGACACATTCAGAAAAGCATGACAGAATAAAGCAGCCTCATAAATAAGTCATTTTATTTTGTTTTCTTTTTAAAGACTATAGATTGATCAACTATTCATGACAACAAATGGAATCGTTAAATACTGTACACAGCATACGGTACTCTCCCAGTGCATGTCTTCGCCACAGCAGAGAACGTCAGTTATTTCTGGATGAACTAGTCTTCATTTGGTTTCATTAATTCTAATAAGACATATGAATACGTTAAGGTTAAATAATATCAGTGTATAATGTAAACATTTTTTTTCAGACATTAAGTCGAAACATTATCTTGGCAAGGTTTGTGAGCAGGAGGGAGAGGAGAAAAAAAAAAGCATACTTCAATGACCGTTTGACCTTAGCACTTGTCTGTTTCCCCAAATTGAACACCATGTTCTATACCAAGGGTGCAATGCAACGTGCTACATTTACTATACCATCCCACTGGTTCTTGAATCATATATAACAATAAAATACATATATTTTCCTGGCTGCCAGCAGCCAAAGTCTCTCGGGCCACACCCACTGCAATCATGTAAGGCAGGAATGCATGAGCAGAACAGGAAAGTCTGTGTCAGGTAGGTAAGCCCTGCGCGGCCCTGTGTAATGTGTTAACAGGTTAGCCTAACATGTCCCAAATCCAACATCTCTAACTGTAGACGCGATATATCCTATGTTAGAATTGATTATGTGTCGCTCTGAAACTGATCGGCTCCGTCCGTGATTACTCGTGTGATCGCGCGTAATTGAATTCAAAACATTTGTCAATTCATCCATTCACACGTAGCTGGTTACTTCTTTAAGGGTTATGGATTTAGAAGGTGATTTAAATGGCGGGTATGTGAAATATTGATTATAACAGCAAGGGAGGTAGTGCTCGAGGCAAATTAGTTCCAAGCAATGACTCACAGCTTGACCAAAGGTGAACTCCTCCGACTGTTTGACGTAATTCAGTAAGAACAGCATACATTCACATATGTTCAACAGGCCACTTTCTGTGCAACAAAACAGACCTGGACACTGAAAGACAAGAAGAAGGTCGTACTCAGAAGCAGATGCCGCAAAACAAAGCAGAGCACGGTAACAAATATTGTTAACTATTTTCCTACTAATTGTAGAAGTCATTCTATACAGTATCACCAGAACACTTTTGCTACTGTTGCCCGCATGCATGTATGCACACACATACATACATGCATACAAACACAAACACACACACACCGACAGACAAGTACACTAATATAAGCTGCACTAGACATTCCACTGGAAACATGCATAGCTACCAGCAATACACCCACTAGTACAAAATGTACACGCCATGTGGGAAACAGATATAGTAGCCTGAGTAAGACTGGGACTTCATCAAGGTGGGAAACTATATCAAGCTTAAAGCATATCCATGCAAACACAACAGCAACTACAATGGGGATTTGCATGGTAGCATCCTTCATTTCGTTAAAAAATAAATTGTATTTAAACTTCATAGATATATTAAGTGATACACGGTTACTTTACTGACCTTTTGTCCCTAGTGAGATACAAAAGCAAAGTAAAAAAAAACCCTAATGCATCTCACAAAACATCCACAACCTTCTGGACACGAAACACTGAGCACATGAGGTCCAAGTCCTGCTTGCACCTTTTGACTGCACCACATCATCAGCAAAAAACAGTACAATATTGAATATCATGAAATAATAATCATATAAAAAATAATCTTTACAATGTTGAATTTTACCCACAGTCTATAGTCAGAGACACAGGATTTAGGTAAAGCATCTTTCTGTTGTGATAGCTGCTCCAACATTTCCAGTAACTGCATACAGTGCACACGTACCCTGTGTTTTCAGAATACAGAAGGGGTAAAACAAAATGAGTAGAAGCAGCAGTTTGAGGGGCGTTAGCGTCCAGTTTCACCTTTTTGCCAAGTGGTTTCTGCTCATGCACAGTAGAGTCCTCTCCCACCTCGACTTTTCAAGACTAAAACTTTTCAAACTAAATCCACGTGTTCTTTCCTCCTGGTCTGGCAGTCCCAGTCTGAGTCCGACGCCTCTGCATTACGGCCGGCAGGGCTGTCCATGACCCGAAGAAACCTCTCTACGTAAGGGGTGTCCAAGAAAGCAGGCCGCTGAGGCAGAAGAAAGTAGTGTGTGGTGCTGGTCTTCCTGCCATTCTCCATGACCGGCAAGATGCAGGGCGAGCCCTCGCTGTTCTGTCTTTGTAAGCCCCGGCAGCTCACGTACTTAGGATCCGGGGCAAAGCTTTGGGTGGGGGGCATCACCCCGTTGATGTACGTTGGGAGGCTCTTGGGACTGGGGGTACGGGAGCTGC
>CABFOQ010037154.1:0-11767 GCA_900660455.1 Gephyroberyx darwinii | reverse complement strand
TTCATGACCGAGGTTCTGAGAGCGAGATAAGACGCCAACTGCTGAGCTGGCCCCGAGGGCTGCGAGGGCTCCAAGTCAGTCCACACACACACACACACACACACACACACACACACAAGAAGCATGTCTTGCAAACACACACACACACACACGTGCGTGCCGACATGCCCACCCTCCCACAAACACGCGAACAAACAAAACCGCCTTTTTTTTCCTCCTCAGTTTCTCGTCACGTACGAGCCGAGGTATTTTGTCCGTGAGCGGTGTCGTCATTATCAGATTGAGACGGAACCGGCTGCCTCCCGTCACCGTTTTTCTGTTTGCGGAGGAGAGAATCGTTTCTTTTTAAAGATGTCGGTGCAAAAAAATAAAAAAATAACTGACCTGACCCTCATCTGTCAGCAACGTTTACCGTGATGTCATGACAGACACACACGCAAACACACACACAGCACAACGGAGGCTGTGTTTTGTTTCTAAAGCCACCTCCTACGCAAAGTTGTGTTTATATGGCCTACTTGGTGTGTGTGTGTGCATGTGTGTGTGAGAGAGAAAGATAGAGAGAGAGAGAGAGAGAGAGCGGGCTTTGTCTCTCAGGGTTAAAACCCTTCTTATTCCTTATTCTCCCTCAACTCCCAAATCGCTCAGCAGGTTTCCTATTTCTACACCTTTCTCTAAGTCCACAGACAATACACACCAACCTGATCTCCTTCAGCGGCTCTCATCTCCACCTATCTCACCCTTTCAAAACCTGCCCGGAAGCCAGGGACACAGCAGGTGCTCGTGTCTGGCGGGGGGGGCGGCTTTGAGATAAAATAGTACAACTTTAATCCCAGAACTCCTTCATGTACTGAAATAACATACAGCACCAAGAACAGGACTTCCCCTTGGTTCTCACCTGGTTGCAGTGGGTGTAGTAGGTAGGGACAGCAGGCTTTTGGGGAAATCAGTCCATTGGTAACATACACTATGTTGAGTGATAGTAGATGACTAGCATCTCAAAAGTGACAACATGAGACCTTGCAGCAGCTCTAAAGCTAAATGGAAAGTATTTTTAAATCATATATAGCCAAGTGTGGTGGTTTTGTGTAGGAGATTGGTATGTGTGCACAACTTGTGAAAATACTGTTTGAAACTACTGGGAAGTATTTTCCCTGTTTCCATAGGACGTGGAGGTGGTGGGCGATGCTAAAAATCAATACACAGTGGATGAATTCAGGCTGTTGACCTAAAATAGTTTCAAAAATAAACCTGAGTTTCATTATTTTAATTTATGAATCTAAAACATTTTTTCACTAAAAGGTGAGTTTGAGATAATGCTAAATACCTACGAACACGCAGCATAGCGTATGCTAAAGCGTTAGCGTGGAGCAAACGGTCTACCAGGGACACATGGATGACTTTGGTGTCTTAACAGGTAAGTTGACCAACGGGTTAATCTCCCAAAAACTTCAACCAGAGAACCCAGGTTAAAGCTCCTGTGACCGCAGGCGTCTGTCCTGCAGAAGAACAGCAGGGGGGCTATCCTGTATCTGACCTTGACCTCTGACCTCCTGTGGAAGGGGAAAGGGAGAAGAGCTGTTCTCCCTCAGGGATCATTAAAGTATTAGTACTAGTACATTAGTACTGTACTGGTGCCTGGGGTGTTGGATTCACTTTCAGTTCAATCATTCAATTCAATTCAGAAAGGGGAATTTTCTTCAGAATTCAAAAACAGAGGATCAAAAACGCTATCCATCCAGTTTCAAGAAATGTCATTACATTCATTACTCAGTACCTGTACAATGACATGATCCAGTCTGGAAAATAAAAAGGATTAACCTATAACATTATCCTTAAGTACTGTACTGTAACTTGTCTTAATTGTGTGCTAGCAATCATTTTGTAAGAGTACGTGTCACATATTTTAAATGGTGGATTTCTCATTCTGGACCAAACTATTATTGGTCATTTTCTTAGCATGGAAATGTTTATATATCCATTCTTTTGAGAAACAATTGACAGTGTAGGTTATGTTATTGGTAAGTGAGTTGTAGTATCTTTTTTAATTAATTGGCAGGTTTGAGAAAATCCATAAGAAATCCAGAAATCCATTAATATTTGTCTGGGACTCGAGCACCACCTGCTGGATATGACGCGCAGGTGCAAAATGTAGATTTGAAATAATTACTTTCCACTCAATTAAAGTTTAGTCTGATATTTGATGACGTCATTTATAGCTAGATATAAATGTTTACATATATATTTACTGCTGTGTCCATTTAGTATGTTTCTGACTAAATGGAAAAAGATTACATAAGAGCTCTACAATCGCGCATGATTCTCAGTTCACCCAAAAATGCTGCTTTATGCTGGTGCAATTCAGCGTTATAGCCTAAGGTTATGTACGTTGGCATGAATAAGAAAATGAAGGAGTCTTCATATTAAGACTTTCCACCGCTAGATGGGGAAGTGGGGCAGGAGCACTGGAAGAATGGTCCTTTCTATTCTGGAGAATTGGATTTGATCCCACCTCGGGCTGCACACCATTCTTCTGCAAGCGTGTTCGCGGTTAAAGCAGACAGCCCGGACGTCATATGATAAGACTGGAGGAGAGCCAGGGGAGGAGAGGAGGCCCCATATCTAAACGCGCGCAGGGCCCCCTTTATCTCCATAAGGGAGGGAGGCGTATCCCTTTCCCTCTCCCACACCCTTTACATACCACTCTGAATCTCACACTCGTACATAAAATATAACCTGCTTCAGACGACGCCCCTCACACACCACACAGCCTATGAGTTTTCCACTGAGCGGGCGGAGATCCAAGCCAAGTCCGCCGTGCGTCTTTTTCGGTCGAGAGGGAAATCATTGAGGTCTTATTATTCTCGGGCTGAGCGCACTAGCTGCCCACGGCATCACCTCGGCAATAACAGAAGGGGTGCCAGCCAGAAGAGGAGGAGGAGGAGGAGGAGGAGGAAGAGGAGAGGAAGGGGTGGCTGAATCCTGAGAATTGACGCTTAGAAATAAACAATTGCGACCGCTGAGGCAGAGACACCCTGTTTGGAAGACGTCTGCGGTGGGAAGCGAAAGGGATCTGCTACTGAGTAAGTCCTGATTTTGGAGTGTCTGGTGGTCACCCGTGTATTCCTGTGGCTGACCTGGTTTTGGTGATTTGTCCAGCGCTGGTAGCAGCGGCGCAATATTCAAGCCTCCAGCCCAGCAGCATCCTTTCACTCGGAGCGGGACGGAGAGACGGAGGGATGGAGGGATGGAGGGATGGAGACAAAAAACACTTGTTTGGCTTTTGACAGTGGTGAGATGCTGGTGAAATCTCTTACTGTAGCGATTGTGTGACCGTCGTCGCATTATTACGAGCTTGCACCGTTAGGTTACAATTCGTAAACACACGAGGCGCAACATCATTCAAGGGGACGCAAACGCCAGTTTTAAATAATAGGCCTATAATAAAGTCAGCCGCTGGTAGTCAGATGAATTATAGTGAAAATGCTCCATTATTGTGTCAGGTCAACATCATTTATTACATGCCTAGAGGCCCGCTGTACTGTACTTTCAATAGCCTGTATAGAGCCAACCCGACAGGTGTAACACGACGACATGTTTACGCGAATGGCTTTGATGATCCATGATGTAATATCGATCTGTTTTGCCAGAAGAGCGATTCTGGATGAGGGACAGTTTGTTTTTGTTTTTGTTTTGTTTTTTTGCGTCGATGGTGAATTTCCAGTAGCGCCAGGGGAGAGATGCTGCTTGCTGTTTTCAGTATGGGAGTGAAGAGAGTGAAGAGAGTGCCAGGGTATTGCTATGGTGTGTGTTGTGATGTGAGCAGTCTGCTCCAACATGGCGCGCACGAGCTGATACACCATGGCCATTACATACTCCCGTCTGGAATTTACACTGTGCAGTGGACCGGGGTAGTTTTCTAACCAAGCCACTGGGTTTAGGAGTGGTACAGCAGGTACATCACTTAGAGTTTAGATCATATAAAATTCAGCTTAGGTTACCAGCGGTGATATCACCTGGCCCCCCTCCACCCTCTGTGTTCACCTGGTACACCAAGTCCATTCCTGTCCCTGAGAAGAATAATAGGCGTATCAACTGGACCAATTCCTTTGCTTTTCCCGTTTACCATTACCTTTGAACACAGCAGGCATAGGCAAGGTAACAAAAAAAGTACTTGGAATGAGTATTGGAGCGTGTTTGGTTTGTTCTTGTGTCCATTGTTTGTGGGTGTCTGTCCTGTGATCCGAGGGGACTGTCTTTGTTGACAAGGCCAATAAGTTGCGTGACAATAGTAGAGTCCACAAACACAACACACCCATTACTTAAGGATGTCATGTGGGACATCAAAGTACTGTTAGTCCACCACTGGTTGTTTTGATCAGCAAAACTAGAAGGCACTCTGAGAGCACAATCCTCCGCCAACTTGTTGTTACACCCAGACATCATTTCTGTCCCTTCAATCTTAAGTTAGATTGATTTCTTGATTCTGTTTGGAAATTTGAATCAAGTCTCTCGCTGTTCATAGTTCATAAACAATTATCGTCTAACGGTGGAAATCCCAGACCATCTCCAAAATCTAAAACTGTTCCTTGGCCTTTCTCTCCACCAAATGTCATGAAAATCCATTGATCCGTTTTTGACATATCCTGCTGACAGACAGACACACAGACAGACAGAGACAAACTAACTAACGGGTGAAAACATGTGATTCCCTCTGGCAACTTCCTTGGCAGAGGGAATCACTGGAATGTCGCTTGTCCAATTCCTGGACTTGTTGAGGAAAATCTGGGAGTCCTCTCCTCCCCCAACAACCACTGCCAAGGTGCCCTGGAGCAAAGCATTTTATCCCCGTTTGCTCCAGTGCAGCTGCTCAGGGCTCGGCTGTAGCAGACTGGTTGTACTGGGCAGCTCCCAGGTGTGGATGTAAAGAGGGCCGTGCTGAAAAGGAGCATGCACGGTCAGCCGATCCTTCCACGTTAGATAAATGTTGGAACAAAGTCTGGAGTTGGCTGCCTAGTTTTTTCCTATTCTAGTTAATCTCATGGATTGTGACACATCTGTTGTTTCACCCATCACTTTCTATTTCTTCACTAATTTAGTGTATTGAGGATACAAATCGGCATATTCTTTACTGGGTTCTCAGTCAAAGTCTTATCTAACCTTTACACACACACACATATTCTGTGTAGCAATATATAATATGTAATATATTTCTCATCAAGAGGAAAAATTGAAGACCTTTACTTTTTATGGAAGACGTGCTGTGTACCATATTTTCTAGATGGGTTAACAAACAACAGTAAATTTGAACATGGATTGTGCAAAAGGAGATGCAATTCAATAATATAAAAGTCGTCTGGATGTTTTGTACACTGAGTGCATGCTGCGTATGGCACATATCACATCCTGTGTATTGTTTATTGTCTGCGCTGTAGTTTTATTGTATGTAGGAGACATGTGACGCACGGTGTGTTAGTTCACATCCGGTTGGCCGCTCTGTGTTGTGTCAGCTAGTCACAGTAGAGGTGACAGCACTTGTCTTGTCCACCCAATAGTCAGCCATGTGTGTGTGTGTGTGTGTGTGCGTGTGTGGCTTTGTGTATGTATGTGTATAGGTCTTTCTTTGCATGTCTGTGTATGTGGGAGAGAGAAAGAGATTGAGATAGCGTGTGTATGTATGCCTGCGTGTGTGTGTGTGTGTGTGTGTGGTTTGTGATGACAGTCCACTGGCCTGCCAGGCTGTGTGCTGGCTTGGATCTGCTGTCACCAATCTAGATTGGGGGCCAGTGACCGGAAGGCCATTGGTTTGTGTCTGTGAACCGGCTGTGAAAAGTTGGGTTGGAAAAGTGAGTGAGTAACACGCTCCCCTGCCAAAGCAACTACAGTTGAAGTGCTCTTGAGCAAGACTCTTACCCCACGATTGCTCCATTGGAACTGTGCGGTGGCCAGCACTGGGAGAAAGTGGTTGTACTGGGCAGCCCCCTGGGGTGGATGTGTGAATCTGTGTGTGAAGCAGGATGCTGGTAAAACAGAGTCTCCCTGATCCAATGACAAAAGACAAAAGATACCAGTCAACTGTCGAAACGTGTATGAGATCTCTGTAACAACCGTGGTACATTTGTTCTGCAAGGCATTGTTCTTGCTAATATCAATGCAGTTGATTTGTTACAAATCCATTGTACAGCAGCTCAGGATTTCGCCCCGCTCGCTTATCAGTGAAGACGCCGACGCGCGAACATTATTGGAAAGGATGAAAATGGTGAGATAGCAGCCCAGATCATTTCCGGGGGGGATGAAGGTACATTTCCTGTAAGTGACAGCACTAATATTAACTAACTATTGCTGGGTAGACTGTCATTAGTAACAGGACAGCAGGTTTCTCATGGGTTCACATCCCACCTTCAGCAAGCAGCCTCAGAGTGATGGATGCTGCTAATTGCCCTAGCTGACCTTGCCGTCATTAAGGACATTCAACTTGTTCATGCAGCGGTTGTAAAATCAAATTAGTGAGATAATCGTGGAAAATGGAAGCATGTGCATTACACTCAGTCACTGCCTGGCGCTGAAAGCTGATGTTGGGTAAAAGAGGAAGTGGAACTGAACGCTTGCTCGTCGTGTAAACAGTGGTGAGGAGTAGCATCTGGTTAGACAGCAAGGTGTGAAGTATTATTAGATAGTATGATGCAACCTTCCACCTCGCCCTCTCTCTCTCTCACCATCTTCTTTCTTTCTCCTTATATAAATCTCTATTTCCTCTCTCTCCTCCTTGACAGTCCTTTTCCCCTTCCCTCTTTTTCTGACTTTCTTCTCGTACTTCTTGTCGTGACAGATAAGGCGCGAGGATTTGTTTTTTTCACTTTCTTCTCAGTACAGTCGGTTTTTCTGATAAACTATGTCATTTTTAGCCACTAAGCCCCTTTAATCTCAGAGGGAAAATATCTCAGCATGCATGCTCAGCGGCACGTGTTTGTGGGTTTGTGTGTGTGTTGGTGTGTGTGTACTTGTGTTCCCCTGCCGAAACACAAACACACACACACACTCATATGATGATCATCAGTATTGCTCCAGAGAGATATCATCAAAAGCACTATTGATAAGCAGCAGAGAGGAATTCATCTATGTGTGTGCACTGTAGATAACCTAAACCGAACACACACACACACACACACACACACATCTGGTTTAAGGCGATGGAAGAGAATGAATATTGTGTCTTTTCCTGCAGTGAATCAAACAAAGCATTTAGTAACCCCAGAAGAGATAGGCTGGATATTGGACAAACACCGTGCACATATACTGAGCGTAAACAATCCCCCAGCCGGTTGAGAGCTTTAAGTGGGAATTGGGACCCCGCCATAAGGGAAGGTACCTATTTGGCCTAATGGTTCCTGTGTTAACATTGACAGGCCGGTCCAGTAATGCAAGGCCATAGACTTCCCATATCCGGATATACCGTTTGTTAGTTTGCTGACTGACCAGAGAGAGAGAGAGAGAGAGAGCACCAGGAGACTGGCCTCTGTGGAAATGGACTGTCTGAAAACATCAAAGCAACGCCATCAGCCAGTCAATACTAATGCTGTTACATTGTTTTGGCACAAAGAGGGAGACTGAGGATCATTTCAGTCCTGAGGACCACTACCCTTTTGTGGACTCATTCCGGTTAACTTCCCAAACTTCTTCTTGAATTAAAGGCGCCATAAAAGCTTCGATAACCTACTGCTAGATACAGATAAGAAATCGTGGCTTACAACTAGAATGATCTCAACATTGTTCTTGTCTACCAACGTCCCGATGGTTGATTCTTGCATGCTATCCAAGGTTGCAACTTCTATTTTGCTGCAATGCCTAGAGCGTATCCAAAGATCCCCTTCAAGTGATGGACAACAGATATACTGTAGAACTCCAGTGGAGCTGCAAACAGTAGAAGGCTTATACTGGGAATACTGGGAAGCTGTTATACTGGGAAGCTCCTATGTGTGAATGGGTGGACCTGTATGAATGTGAAGCAAAGGATGGTGTTGTGTCGGCAAGCATCCGTCCTGCTGAAGTGTCCTTGAGCAAGACGCTGAATCCCTCCCAGCTGTTCCACCTGTCCTGTAGCCGACCCTGCGCTGTGCGCCGTGAGTAAATATAGCATCCCGAGAGAACTCATACCCTGGATAAATGAATTTAAAAATAAAACTCGCCTGGAGCGAAACCATTTGCCCGGGACTAGCGGGCTTGTAAGATCTTGACCCATCACGTCCCGCTGTATCACAGTGGCGCTGGGAAATGATGAATACGACGTCAGACGCTCACACACTCCTCTCTGGCCTCCTCATCTCTCCCCAGTGCCTCGGTGTGCATGTGAGGCTTCTCGTTTGTCCTCTTGAGATGGGTGTTACGCAGTATTTCCCACATCCTTCTACTCTCACTGACAGAGCTGTTATCTCTGGGCGACCTCGGGGGGGACCGGAGCTTTACACTCTGACCCCCGGCGTACTAACATGTGACCTCAGCGGACTTCCTCCAGTTTTTATTGGCCTCGTGCTGTTTACGTTTGGCAGGTTGTGTATCATGCCTCGCAAGATAGGACACAGCGCTCTGTGTTTTGCAGTAGTGCAGTGGTGATGGTGTGTGTGTGTGTGTGTGTGCTGGCCTGGGACTAGAGTGTGTGTGGCCTGGGGGAATGGCAGGGAGGAGTATTATTGTCCCTGTGCTCTTTTGGCCTGAAGGAAGGAAGAGGGAGAAGTGGTGAGTAGAGAGAAGAAGACAGAAGTGCCACTCCAGTACTGTGAGTGTGAAAAGGATTTGAGATTAGTTTCCTCCTCCAGAGTCTCTCAGTTTTCTAATGCAGGGCCGGGGTCATTAGGCTCAAGAGAGTCATTTTCACAGTCCTCATTCTCTCTGAAGAGGAAACATTTGTGTGTGTGTGTGTGTGTGAGCGCCTAATTGGTTAATTTCTGTACATCTGTTCGCATGTCCCTGCCTCGCTTTCACTCATCTTTTCCGTCTCTCCGCTAAAGTAGAAATGCCATGAAAACAAGTGTGAGTGTGTGTGTGTGTTTGTCAATGTGTGTTCGTTAATGTGTGCGTTAGAGCTGCACGATGTTGGGTAAAAAAAAAAATCCTACTGCAATTATTGAAATGGATATCGTGATTGCGTCTTATTTCCCTGTTAGGAGGATAAAAGCACAGAAATAGATCATCTGAATGAAAATACCAGCTGAAACCATTTAGGCTGTTTTAACCTTTATTTACTGGATGACTCACTCGAGCGCTGCTGAAAAACATATTCCAATACCTTTAATAAATGCAATATTATTAGAAACCCTTTCAAAATAAAGTACAAGACATTATCAGGTGGTGAATCTGAGCTTGGGTTGCACTTCTACTGGTTTTACTCAGCTGCTATTCATTCTTCATACAACTGCCTGGTATTTTTACAGCACCTGACTTTGTGATCATTTGTACTTCTGAATCCAGTGTATTGCCAAATGACTCCAAATGAACTCTTTTTCGGACCAAATCTTCCTCATTCACTGGAATGTTGCTACCAACCTCCTCCTCCTCCTCCTCCTCCTCCTCTTCCTCCTCAGTGTCATTCATTTCTTCCAGTTGGCTGCTTCTCTCCTCCACCCTTCTCGCTTTCTAACTATCCCCTCATTCTGACTGCCTCTCTTGCTTCTGATTGGGTAACAAGAGGGAAGGACGCCTCTAATTGGCTGCCAAAGCAACATCAGCTCCGTATGTGGGTGGGGGGGTGAAAGATTATAAAACTGCCTGCAGTTTAGATATCACACGTTTAATTTGATGAATTGTGCAAGTGTGTGTATGGGTCTTCATTAAAGTGTGTGTGTGTTCATGAATATCTGTGTGTGTGTGTGTGTGTGTCGGGTGCCCTGTTTGCTCGTCCAACCAGGACACACACCATGTGGTTGTGTGTCGAATGCCCTCTCTTGTATCTTTTAGTCCTCTGAATACTACCGAATGAAGCAGAAATACCATGAAAACAACCTTAAAAAATGTGTGTGTGTGTGTGTGTGTGTGTGTGGGCAGGATCCAAATATATCAGTATGTTGATGTGTCTTAATCCAGGTTGTTGTGGTGTTTGTTTCAGATAATCCCAGATTAGCAGTGATGAGACCTGGTCTAATCTGGCACTACATCCACCACTTCCAGCAGACAGATATTTGAAAGGCCTGTTCTGGCCCAGAGACACACAGTGTGACTAGTCTCATGTCCAGATCGGTACGGCATGCACTCGCTGACCGAGACGATGTCACATAAATAATGAATTTGTTTGTTTCTTATTAGGGGGTTTTCAGACCAGTGTGTGCAACAGGGTGTGGCATTCTCTTCTGCTTTACCAAAACAGCTTTTTAAAGTTTAAAAAGTCACTGCAAGACTTTTTTTTAGACCATGCAACCTTTGCGCTAATCAACCAACACAGATCTATTTTGTAATGTTTCCCCCAGACAGTTGTCTTCGCAGGGTGAAAAGGCCCCCGAAACAACACTAAACACCATGAAGACACAAGGAAAAAGCCATTTTGATGGGTTCTTGCTTCCGTAATTCAACGTATTTCTGGTTGAACACAGAGAGAGACTGTTCAAAAGTGTTCAAAAATATTTTGTGCATACTCTTGAGCTGTCACAAATAAATTCAGCCACTGGTATCACAACCAAGAATGCACCGCTGTACCATGTTGTCACTCGTGTCACTTTTGTGTTGTGAAGTTGCAGGTTTTATATGATTATTCCAAACTCTGTAATGGAACTATTGGTTGTACATCTACTGGTACACCGTGAAGGAACCACTAGAAATTGACATAGAGAATTGCCTGACAAGGTGAAAGTGATCTTTCATTTCATTGTGACTTTAAAACCAATTCTAATGAAATTGCTTCAGGTGGGGTCGCTTCTCCTTCAGGTTGGTCAGACTGATATTCACCTTGGAGAAGAGCCCAAGAAGTCGCTGTAGTCCTGTAAGCTGCAACCAAAATTTCTGCATCAGCAGCACGCTGATGATCGGTGTCAATTGTCTTGGTTGCTCAACTCCTAGAAAACAAATCGACCTACGATGACTTGTGTCTCAGCTTGCCTGTGGTATGGATGCTTGCTAATGCTGTCTTTGTGGCTGTACAAGAATTATGTCCTTGTTTTTTCTCTCGAGCAGCCGAGGTGGTGTGTACAGCCCGTAGTGTGGCCACAACATCTCAGCAGCCGCATGCCTTTCCCAGCCCTGACTGAAACTGAATCACACCACATATGGGATCCTCATTTCCCAAGCCTGGTCCAAACCAGGCTCTCACACAGAGCTATGGCTAACAACCAATGTGTGTTGTTATCGTTTGACCGTGTCACTCCTGATGAGCGAGGCTCCACACTCACTGTCACTATTTGAATCTGAATGCATCGTTTACCGACCGAGTAAAGCTTGAGCTGTGAGAGAAATACAACTAGATCAAATCCCTCCTCGCTAGCCCTCGCTTTGGGGGTGGTTTGACTTTCAACTCTATTATTTCCCATGGTAAGGCACACAGTGCAACAACGGTCGCCCTTGTCAAAAATAAATTGGCGTATAAATTTTCCTTTATGGTTGTTCATTTACTGTCCAATCACTGAGGCTCTTGGACTTCGGAAATGCTCAGGGGCGTTTTCTGGTGATGCCTGCGCATGCACACACACACACACACACAAACACCCCACTGCATCCCACCAAACCACATCACCATCACATGGAGACCCTTTGGACAAAAATAAAACCACAATCTTCTGAGCCCCCC
>CABFOQ010037152.1:3891-14316 GCA_900660455.1 Gephyroberyx darwinii | reverse complement strand
TAAGGGCGGACACACACACACACACACACACACACACACTCTCCAAATATCCAATATCTCTAACCAGCTGTATGTACTGGTGGATACGAGTGGAGGAGGAGGAGATGGATGTTGCAGCAAGGTAATGGATCACGTTTTCCAAAAAGCATTATACTGTGTTAAGGTCACCACAGTTCTATTATCTATCCATCTAAGTTAGAGATGATCTAAGGACTACTACAATCTGTCTGGAAATTTTTTTTACTACAAATATTGTATGGAATAAATTGCAGAAATCTCCAGAACCCCCGAACGTCTCCAATTTGTTACGAACGGAGCAGCTCCAGGCGTCGTCTTTTAATGGTATTTTAGATTCTATGGTTTATTAGATGTTTCAAGTCCAGGAAGTCCAGGAAAGTCAAGTCCAGAACATTTCCAACATCAGAGGTACAGCATGAGCTTGAATTCTGTTTTATAGAGCCAATCACTTTTTCACTTCAAGTAAATAAAAGTCGGGCCTTTTCCAGTCGATTGTTATACTTGGGCTCCCTGTTTTTATGATCATACCAATGATTTACGTGATTGTGCCAAGTAAAAAAAATAATTTGGTGTCATCATTCAATGTTTTAGTATGGCCCTTTTCTGTGTTGTCAATAATTTGGTGTGCCTTCAGCCAAGCAATCAAAAATCCAGTCTGTTTTGTTCCAGGCAGTCATTAATTGGGGACGCCATGTTCTTAGCAATCAATAATTTGATCTGACTTGTTGTTTTGCAAATATTTGGCACCATAAAGTTTGCCAAAGCACTGAAGAAGAGTATTTGTCCCCGCACAGCTTCCTTTTCCCACTGCCAAACCTCTCTGAATAAGTGCCTCAGGTATGCACGTCTGTTGATGTCACCTTTTCTCAAACTCTTCTATCTTCAGCGAGGAGAAACGCTACCGAACCGGAGCTCACTTTTAGACGCAGCGAGTCTCGGCGTCTCGCTCGGCTCGGCTCCTGGCGCTGCCGAAACGCCTGAGAGAGGATCTACCACGCCAGTGCGTCGCTGGGAGATAACTGGATAATTACTCCCAGCATTACAGTGTGCACCTGTTATGCATTTTATGTACATTTGTTAATCATCATTTAATCCCTCTCTGCTAGTGTTAATTGTGATGGGGACACACAGTCCTTTGTGTTAATTGCATTGCGTTATGTTCATTACCTTAATGGTCTGCTTATTATGGTTCTTTTCTGTAGTCAGTAAACGAGCTTCCCATGTTTGATGCTTTATTCTTCATGTCATCTGGAACTAAGCGACACTGGCTGGACTGTATTGTCACCCTTGCAAAGCATTACAATAACTATAAACAGGTGAACTGTTGCCTCCATCTCTGCCTTTGTTTATTACTCACAACAGCCCCACAGTGAGTATAGCGCTCCTCCATAACAGGCTTTCATATGAGGGACACGCTGTATTTGTACCTCCTAAAGGCCACAACAAGTAGAGACCGAGGTATGGCGCTCTTTATTCTCAACATATATACATAAAAACACATATCGATGTGTGCCAGGTGTGACGTTGTTTCTTTAGCCTAGGTCCCTAAAGGAAAGGGAAGATGATCTTCCTCAATGTTTTTTAACCTTTTCCTTAAAGACTAGATTATTTGGTCTGAAGCACAGTAGACTTAAATTTCCAAGCGTTGTCCTTGGACCCAGGACACTGTGAGAAGTTTAGTTTCTCACTTTTGCACCCAGGTTTCTGAAAACAAGTTGCGACTGCTGCCCTCTAGGAAAAGACCGGAAGTGAGCTCTCCGACCATTCATTTAGGAAGTAGTGGCTCCTTAACAGAAGCTGTTTTTTACCTAGAGCCACTCTGGCAGCAGAGGCGTCATAGTTTATCCAGAAGGAGACCCAGGAGAGGATGGTAATCAGGATAGACGGCATGTATGTCTGCAGGATGAAGTAGCCAATGTTCCTCTTCAGTTTGAAGCTCAGGGACAGTCGAGGATAGGCACCTATGGAAAGAGGAAAAACAATGAGCAAGGTCCCACAGCGACGGTTGAGAGTGGCCACTTAAAAAAACAGGAAATGAGAAGTTGAAGTGCTTGGGTCATGACCACTGCAATAAAACCACAAAGATAGATTAGGTGCCATTGAAAATGAAAAATAAAAAAAATCTAATGATGAGATTTTTAAAAAAAAAATTGTTCCCTGTCAAAAATTGTTGACAGGGAAAAGCGACATCTTGGTTTATTTTTCTTCTAAGGAGCAAGCAGGGACACCTTGTGTTTTTGTTTCAGTTTCCATGACTACACCCGGCAGCATGGGTTGGATTTATTGCCATGGTAACAAGTATCCCCCCCACTAGCGTGCACATACACACTCACACACATACATAAGCTACTGTAACCTGATTTCATGATGATTTGACACAATATACAGGACGGAGATAAAAGATGTCAACATGCCGTGGTTTTTTTGATGACATATCAATTTTCCACATCCCATCCACCTACACAATTCATACGATGATTCTGACGGCTGCGACATTAATACAGGTATAATAGCTTTATAAATGCAGGTAGCAACGCCATAAGTCAGGAATTCCAAGTTCTATATAAGCGTTAGATCATTACTTTTCCATGAGCTGGTATGAGAAATACATATTTTTTACTCCTGATCTGATATACAAAAAGGGCATTGCATGATTTATCATGAATCTCCCAGAGTATGTGTCTTTATGGATTGAATGTATGGCTCATTACCCCGGCTATCCTTGGCTATTTGTCATTTTCGTTTTATATTGGACGATAAGCGGAGGCCATTCCACTGAAATTTCCAATCCGTGGGTGACAAGTGGGAGTTTCATGTTTCAGCCAAGGCTATTCGTGGCGAGCGTGGGTCCAAATCAGCTCCACATTTGTGTGCATAGATGGATAGATAGCCACTCTGGGAAATCCACGCAATCTCATTAAGCTCCACCTATGTTTAGATTGCAATAACAATCTCAAAATATCATTCATAAACTCTGCCCCCAAGCACGATGGCAATCTTGAATCATTTCAAGAAGGAAATCTGGTTTTGGCCTGATAATCATCACGACACAGACAGGACAACTAGATTAGGGATGCCAGGGAAGGTCATGTAACATAGGTGGTGGGCCAAAAAAAATGCTACTTGCATCGATTATTTAAAAAATGACTCTGTGATGCTTCATACCAAATGACACCGAAGGGATAAGCGAGGCAGAAAGATCTAATGAGCCCAGCTTTCTCTGGGGCAGTTTATATTTCGCTCTTACGTTTCGATTTATCACTTCCTGCGGGCGGAGAAGATTTCCCTCTAGTGGCCAAACCTGACACCAGAATTTCCTTAGGGAAAATAGGGCGAATCTACGGGTGGTTTTTGTAATAGAGGTTCATAAGACAGGTGTATTTTTACATTGAAAGCTTTAAACAATGTAAACAAAGCAGATAGATGATTCAATGATCATTCCCTGGAACCCTTTTTTAAGTGTTGTGGATGGTCATATTTGGCTCATCCTACCTTTGGCAGCCCTGAACTAGATCAACACAGAAAATCTGAACCTACATGACATTGTGAATGTGGGTACGGACTGTCGCTAGTCTTAAAATATCCCATTCAGTCATTTTGATGCTGCCATAATGGTAGCTCCTCCAGCTTGAATAGCAACCGAATATCTGTGCAGTAACAGATGCAGAAGAAGTGTTGTTTAGAAAAGGGGAGTTTGAGGTCCGCTGTATGTGGGTGTCTAGAACTGGCTGTAACTGCTACGCCGAACAGCAGTCAGTGAGTGGGAGGAACACCATGTGTGAAGCTGAGGAGGAGAAGAGGAGGATGAGGAGAAACAGGAGATGGGACTCGAGGATGATAATAAAAGGAGAGAGGGGTCGATGGGCACTGGTGGGGGTAGGAAGTCTGCAGTTGACCTAATGTTTTTGTTGTCTTTTTGGTGTCCAGCAGGGTCTGTTTGGGCTGGCAGGCTGGCTCTGTGGTTTAAGAGGCTGTCCCGTAACAATAGGATTGCAGGTTTGATCTTGCGACAGCCAATGTGTCCTGTTGAGGTGGCCTTGAGCGAGACACTGAACCCCTACCTGCTGAATTCAAAGACTCAAAATTGCCATGTTTTGGGGTAAGACATGACATTGGTCAAAACTGGACTTGATGTTTTGCTCATGATCTTGTCAAGTCACATCATTCATTTTCAAACTGCTGCTGCGTGAACACAAACATCCTCCCAGGGTGCTCAGGATGGGAAGTGATGATCCTAGGATGGAGACTTTCAAGGCCACGCATTCATTTACAAATACTTTTAAGGCCTTATTTTATTTTTCTCAAATCCACATAATGTCGAGGATTTTTAAGGCCTGTGGGAACCCGGTACAGTAAAACCTGAAACGTGAAGGTCATGACGACCATGAGATGAATCATTTCAGTGATTATGATGACAGCTAAGACGACGCTGAGGATGAAGGAGAAGACGAAGGTCATGATGGCGATGACACTGATAAACTCCACTCTTACACATCAACTAACAGTGAGGTTGCCAGGTCGCGAGGAAAACAGTACTAGCAAGTCATTACTGCAATGATTATCTGCGCGCACGCACACACACACACACACACTCGCTCGCTCAAACAGGCAGTGTTTGTATGTGTGCTTAGAGGAGAATAATTGATGATGTGGGTCTCATTCCACATGAATATATGATGCCCTCAATCCTGGGCTGTTTTTCTGTTAGAGAGCCGGAAGAAACAGCAGGGTAATTGGCATCCAACTATCCCTCACACTACAGAGAGAGAGAGAGGAGAGAGAGAGAGAACAAGATATAGACTGACGGACGAAATGAGAACAAAAAATAGAAAAGAACGACAAGATTTAGAGAGGTGGAAAGAAGGAAGGAAGACAAAAGACAAAGGGAAAGCGAAAGAGGCCAAGGAGTAAAGAGAGGGCAGGAATAGAGACAGAAATGAGAGATAGGGGTGGAAAAAAAGATCATTTCGCGAGATGGGGAGGGAATTAAAGGCTGAGAAGGGAAGAGAGAGAATGACAGAGAGAGAGAGAGAGAGAGGAGTAAAGCCAGCGGCACATGTAATGGAGGAAACCTGGTCATTAGCCAGCCTTGCGGGGAGTCTTTGATGTGCTCCACATATCCTGCCAGGAGCACGGGAGCAGACCACTGGACACTAAACTTTAATAGTCGCCACCCACAGGGGACGTGCTGTTTCTCGCAAACAAGTGCACTCCGGTGTGTTCGCCTCAGCACATTCAGACATGAGAGCACACTCCCGTACACAGCCGGCACCGACGGTAAACATGAGCACAAGTGTGCAGATGTGAGCGCAAAGATGCAGGCGTAGACGTGCGTGCATAAACACACACACGCACAGAGCGAAAATGAGGGTAAAAGCAAAGGATGCGGTACCTCCAGAGCTCAAACGAGGAGTCGGAGTGAGGCACTGGTGGCAAGAGCGAGAGGGAGAAAATAATACTGTACTGTGTGTCCGCATTAGATCTGTTTAAAATAACCAAATAGCTGCATGCGCTGTAAAGAATGGAAAGATTTACAGCGTCCAGGGCCTGTTACAGGCTGGGTGTGGCGTTGCTCTCGAGTAAAAGACTAAGCAGTGATGTGAGTAAATGTCGCGCGGCTTTTATTTACCCTCTATCGCTTTTGAAACCAGTAAAGTGGAGCAGAGAAGCCGCCTCTGCGAATGCCTTCTCCACTGACCAGATTATATGGCGGCTGGTTTGGGAGGGTCAATAAAGCACTGCGCGTGGATGCACAAATAAATTCAATAGGCTCTCAACGTACCACACAAAAACAAAGCCATTCAAGCATACAGAGCGTGTCTCCGCTGAGAGAGATTTGCTTGAAGGGTGTCGTTTGGTCACATGCAACGAGGGCAGGTGGAACTATTTTCCTTCACTTGTCCAATGTGAGTCAACAACACAGATGAATTACATGTGATGACTCAAAATGTCTTTCATGCAACTATTAGAAGACAGGGTGACACGTTTATGCCATCCTGTCTTCCAATGAATTGCCCTCAGAGATGGACTCCTGAAGGGAGTGGCCATCGCAAACCTATAAATAACACTTGATTGACACGTTTCACAACAGGAGTTAATGACGGCGATCACGACATGAGGTCATCCACGCCTCTCTCTTGTCTGGGTATTTTTTTTTATTGACGATTGGTGTTTCATCTTTGACCAATTCACCTAAAGTCGGTATGCTGTCGAGACTCTGTTGCCACCGCTGCTGGCTTTGTTTGTGATATACTGGATTGATATATGTTATTTACTCTGAAATGTATTGTCTGAACATTGATACAAGGACAGACAGTATGTGGCAGCTAAACACACATATTTTGTATATTTTGGCTAGGTGGCTAGCGTGATTTTCCCATACACAGGAGGGACATATCTTATATTTACTGAAAAAGCAATAGATTTTGTAGAACTCTCCGTTATATAAGCAACTAATAAGATATCATTCTTGTTGAACAGCGTGGGTCCATAGACTACAGAAAGTGCATGGACACATTCTGCTCTGTAAATCACAGTAATTACACCTTTTTTTGCTAAGTAATGCAGAGTCATTCTAGCGCCATTGCATCGACCGCCGTTTTTTGAGGGATACTTCAAAGGAAGCGCGCTCCCGCACTTCAACCCAATTAGAGGCACTAACAAACACAACTTTGGCTTGGAGGATTTAGGACCAACAGATCTGGCTTCGGCACAGATTTGTTTGCCACAGGAGCTGATTAAATAATGACTACCTTTGAACAATATCACGGACATGCCGCACACGAAATCTATGTCCCTCTAAAATGTGAGATCCACAGGGGGCGTCCTGTCATCCGTTATCCCCAAAGGAAATTCAGTCTGTGAAGGCCCAGGCCCAGAATACACAGTGCACACCATACACAACACAATACACAACGACGGGCAACGTACAACACGTTGAAAATGGTTTACCTGTGGAAAAGACTACGTTTCTGGAAACCAACTTGTAATCGACGATGGAGAACTGAGGCAACTCGATGCGCGTCACCCCCGTCACAGCCGTCTCTCCTCCCTTCCAGTAGAACTCTATGTCGTCTGTGGTGTAGCCATCTGTAGCAGCAGACACACACACACACACACACACACACACACTGAGGTGTAACCATCTGTCTAACCATCATCGGAGACCAAGATATGCAGTGTTGCTGATCATCCAACTGGGCTGTCATTTGGGAAGGAAAGAAAAAAAAAAAAAAACATGTTTGAAGTTGTTTCCAAAAAGCAGAAGTTGCTTTGAAAAGCAAAGTCGGTTTGTTTGAGTTCACTCAAATGTCAGAAGAATTCCAAAGTAGCTGAGTTGTCTCCTCACCTTGCAAGTTCCCCTTTCAGTTTTTGGATTCTTTTCTTTTAAAAGAAACAATTTTGAAGTATTATTATTGACAATGTAATAATTTGACTTACATACATAGACACCAAAATCCTCCTCTCTCTCTCCCATCGTTGGAAGAGAGAGAGAGTCCTCATCACTGTAAACCATCCAATAAAGCAGGAATGCCATAAAAGTAATCTTTAAAAAGAAGACGATAATGATTCTGCTAACCTAAACTCTTCATGCATGTCATTGTAAAGCCCAAAGCCTGGTCACCTTTAGTTTATAGCCTACAGTCTATCTGAGCCACTATATAACACTTTCTACCCAGGTTAACCACCACTCTAGGACTAGGCTAGATCTAGAGCCAATTTTAAAGCTGCTCTTTCACGTTAAAATAACAATTAGGCTATATTATACATTACATACATACAGCCAGTGCCTCAATCCAACTGTTTGCCTAAAAGAAGCTTTTCAGTGATGTTCGGGACATTTTGGGGCGTACACCATTTGCTTTGGGTGTTGAAAAGTTGTCATCTTTGGAAATCCAAGGTTTTCACAGGACGGCATTAAACCCACCAGAGATAACCAGTTAATCCCACACTTTAGCACTTCATACACTATGTTGAGTGATATTAGGCCACTAGCATTATCCAAGAAGATTGACCTTTTAGTAAAGTTTGTTATTATATGGCGAGCAGATTCAGAAATTTGAAATGAATGAAATATCAACATTGCTGATGTAGCCAAGTTTATTTTTTGGAACTATTTAAGGCCACGTATTCATCCACAGTGATTTTTTACTTCTATGGAAACAGGGAAAGTAGACCCTGATAGTCCAAAACAATGTTATTTTTATATCATGTTTTGTGTAACTTTTATCACTCGCCTACACAAAACCTGCCAGACTTGGCTGCATATTGTTTAAGAGTATTCACCATTTAGCTTTCGAGGTGCTACAAGTTTTCATTTTCTCATTTATTAAGATACGGTAGTGGCCTCCTATCACGTGGATGATTTTGGTGTCTTATGTTCTCATCACTCAACGGCTAAGTTGACCGACAGGCCAATCTCCCGAACACTTGTACTTGTACTTGACTGTATTCCTCAAGGTTGGCTGACTATTTCGGCACTCATTGTATTAAAATAAATGGCAACCCTCACCCTTCTGCTCCTCCAAACAGATTTAAAACAAATGTACTTGAAAAGAAAAGAGAAGAATTACCTAACCCTGATACTCTACTGCTCAAACTAAATATTTCACTGATGAGACAGTGTTGATTTTTTTTTTTCTAAGCTCTTGCAGTGTGCTGAATCTTGGCCTTGTGGGCATTAGGCCTCTACTCACAGCTCTCTATCTCCAGAGTACAGTTCTGTTCATCCAGAGGGTACCTCCTCAGATCCATCATACACGCTGCTGTCGTAGTGATCCTGAAAAAGAAGACACAGATGGAGGAAGGGAGGAAGCGGGAAAGAGAATGTATTTTAGAATTGCGAGAGAGAATATAGCATTTGAACAAAGGATGGAAAGAAGGAAGGAAGGAAGGGATGAGTGATTATTTTACTGGCCCCTTTGGAAATTTGCCATGATAAAAATCAGGTAAGCAGGTGAGCAGACTGTAGGTACTTACCAAGGAAGCTTAAGAGAGTCTAGCAATGCAATTAGATTGGTAAAGCATTAAGGTGACACCATTTGACTTTCTCTTATCATCTTTGGGAGGAAGTAAATGTCCATTAGTCTTTACTCCCAACTGTAAAGGCCATTGTAATCCAAAACCAGTCCTCCTCCACCTAAAATGCAGACTGTGTAATACTATACATATTGTAGTTCACACCAAATGACCAACAATCAAGCGATCCACCTTCTTTTTATCTTTGTTTTGTCCCCGTAAACAAAATCGCCTACTCTCTTAATCTCTCAATTGCACAAAATCTCCTGAAAAGGTCAAATAAAAATCATAACACAGTGACAGTTTGGTGCGTACCCGCCTGAATTGAGCTGCCACTAGCAGGCTTCACTTTGTTTTTAGGATTTAGATGGATTACAAGGTTTATAACCAGCCGATTCAAATAAGCAAAGTAAATTGTAAGATGATTCAGACTGGGGCTGCCCTGATTAAAAGCCCGCCTCTCTTACAGCTTGGCAGTTAGCCACTGGATTTCTGGACTCACTATGGAAACCCATTAGGTGATGACGTTTTACTATTAACATTATACAACCTTCACATTAGGGTCGCAATATATAGACATATTGTGATTATTTTAACACAAAGTCTTGTTTTTGATAAATCTATATTACTTTTTAATGCAGTTTGAAATCCTTTCAGTAGTAATGGTCATTGTGGGAACGTCTTGGTATTGGTGGGCATGAGGGAGGCCCGTCTGCCAGATGATTCTCCTGCCCACTACTTCACTTATTTATTGTGTGCATCATCAAAATCCAGTAAAAATACCTTTTTCTCTTTCTTTTTGCATTCTTTGATGCCGTGATATAAATATGAATTCAGCGTATTATTCAGCCCTACCTGGCATACGATTACGTAACGTCATAATCATCAATGTCATAGATCTCTCTCTTCTGTTCTTTTGATCTCTCCATTGCATTACTCCCACCTGCTTGTTACACCAAAAAAGGTGTGTAACTAGCCCAGTATGCTGAGCACTATGAAATCCACATGCATAAACAAGCATGCCTGTATGACTGCGTAGTATGTGCGCAGACACACACATACCCACAAGCCTGTAAGTATGCATGTAAACGCACACTTTTTGCTTTGCATGCTACTAATTCAAAGCATGCATCCATATTCATGGGTTAGACTAAAAGATCAATGGAAATTCAAAACAAGGGCTTTTTGAAACAAATATCAAACAGCTGCCAGTGCATTAATTCACCTCCTAACCTGTACACAGTTCACTGGTGAGCTCTGATTGCATGTTCACGTTAACTAACGAACTTAAAAATACCCACAAGCATTATACATGGTTACTAGCGTTTGCCTTCATTACATAGAGTCCAGTGTGTGTGACATAGACATTATATGGGACCTAGAATCATT
>CABFOQ010037150.1:14399-29205 GCA_900660455.1 Gephyroberyx darwinii | reverse complement strand
GGCCACAGCGGCTGATTCCAGCCTGAGCCTTACCCCCCCTCCCGTCCCCAAGTCCACCACACTTATATACTAACTTTTTTTTACTAGACATTGTTCATGCATTTTTTTCAGTATGTTGTTGTGTTGTTAAGTTAGAAAAGGCAACAGCTATACATGTACAATTTCAGTGGAGAACAAGCAGGCAGATAGTGAGGAGGAGGAACACCCTCCAAACTAGCAGAAGAGCAGACTGAAGAGGTTCCACCAATTTCCAAAGGGAAATTCCACGCAGGGGGACATTATCCGTCCAAATGAGGAGGAAACAGAGACTGGCAAGAGGCCAGTAGTAGAGGAGGCCCCAGTGACAAAGAGTTGGCTGGGGACAGAGGAGGAGGAGGTGTGAAAGTGATGACGATGAGAATGCTGCTCACCTTGAGCTGGCAAAGGATGAGAGAAGATTGATTTTACAAAAGCAGAGACCCACTACGCACAGGAAGAGAGAGGAAATTCAGGTTGGGAATAGGAAGTTGTTTCAGAATTGGGCCAGCATATGAGAGGCTGAACCTTTCAGAAATGGAACAGCAACACTCAGATACACATCAATGAAAACAAAGCTGCACATCCGGTTGCTGGTGACATTAACAATAAACAAGATGCTGCAAATGAGGAATTCCCAGGCAGGAAGCTGAGGAAAAGCTCAGCTATAGGGAGGACAATGACTTGTTCTGGAAAGAAACATGAGTACAGGGAAGAGAGAGACCTCCCCTTCCAAAGTGGTTTGGCCACTGGTGTCAGCAATGATGAATGGACAAACACGGTGACACCTCACCTCAGCAAAAGGATCATCACAAATGATGGGAGAGGAAGACTGGGATATGGAAATGAAAGATCAACACGAGTGATACTGGCTACAGACAGATCGTGACAGACTTGAGGAGAATAGACAACCAATACAAAAGGCCATAAATGTATGTATATGAGGATTGGAAGGTGGTGCAGGTCTGCTGTATGCTAGAGTTTACATGCCAAAGCTCTTGATTCCAATTTCATCACCCTGCTTGAGGCTGCCCCTGTCACACCATCCACCTAACTGGGTCAAATGGTCAGTAAATTAGTTATTACTCAATAATAACCTCTTATTTGGGTGTTTATTTATTTGGGACTAATATGTTAAGAGATTAAGATAATTAATTAAGATTAAGATTAGGATTAAGAGAATCCCAATTAATTGTGAAATCATTACTTTTCATTTTTCTATACTTTCCGTCTTTTCAGATATTAGATTTCAAATAGCTTTGCCAGACAAAAAGGCTGCAGCTAAAAATATATGGTTTACCTCAAGCAGAAAAGGACCACAGGTTATTGGTGGGAAATGACAATGTATGAGAAACATCATGCAAAATTGATAAATAACTCACAGAATTCCCCACAGAAGTCACTCCATGATAATGCTCTTTTCTGCTGATTTGCCTATGTTGTATATATTTACCACACTCTGCAAAATATATCAATAAAAGCATTTTAATGGTAGTGGAAATTTGATAGACACAGATGGAACCTACAGTCACACCTTGCATCATTGTTATGGAAAATAATAATGTAAGTGTGCTTATAATATGCTTATAGTATAAACTGCAATAAAATGTATGCATAAGTATAGTCACAGCCAGTGGAAAACTACTGAGCTGAGAGGAGTATATGTTTCCTTTTTTCTCCTGTCCTGGCTGAAAGTTTAATACAACTGTTGCATTGTTATGAAATATGGTTTTGCTGAGAAATGTCAAGGACACAAGCAGTTCCTGGTATCGAAGGACGAATCGTAGAGCAGAATGTTCCAAATATGATAGAAAGTACTCCCTTATCTGCCAGGTGTCTATACACTACTCCTTTGCCTTCATTAAACTGCCTTGAATTATGTGTGTAGGAAGAAATAGTTTCAGGCCTAAGAGACATATATTGCTTTATAGCTTTATTGAGCTGCTCTCACCAACTAGACAAAGTGCAATTGACTTTAAATTGCCACAACATCATACAGCACGGTTCTTGAAAAACACTTCGCTCCTTGCTACATTCATGAATATAGCAAAGACACAATGAATCAAATGTATCATTCATTCATTCATTTATTCATTTGTTCGTCCTCAATCCGTCAGCCCACATCTTCTGCTTTTGTCCTGGTGTGTTCCCAGCGTCCACAGTGAACAGTGAACAACTTCTGGATCTGAGTTTATCAAGTGCCTCAGTGTACGAGTGCTAATCTAGGCCAGGACTCTGACACTTACTGAGAGGCACTTCACGCTAAGCATCAAGCTTCTCTTCCTAACACTAGCTTACATGGGAATAAACTTGATCCAAGTGCTAAGACAGTTTTGGTTGAAAATAAGCATTAGCAAGGACACAGAAGAATGAGAGAGAGAGAGGGGCTTCTCAGAGATTATAAACTAGAGTAAAATGAGTCAGTTGACTGTCAGTTATCTGTCTGCCACTGGAGTAGCTTGGTAAAACTTGTTCTCTCTCTGCCTCTGTTTGTCTGTGAGGAGCAAAATTGAATTAAAAAATCAGCATATCTTCAAAGTGTATTACCTTCTTGAGGTTGTGACAAGGGTTATGTTTCTGATCTCATGTCCCCAAGCATCCTATGTCATAAAATGTGTAATACTCCAAAATACCTGATAAATCCCAGGTTATGAATGGATTTTCACCATTAACTGCTTACCATTCACTGTATCACACCTGAATGTCATCTTCTGAATGAGTGTCTGCTAAATGACTGTCTATATTAGTATCTGTTCAATGTTTTTTTTTTTTTAAAGAATACTTTTAGGCCAAGCAAATTCACAAGTTTTTGCAGGGTATATTAGCAATATCCTAAGATGTAGACTACCCTGCAGAAATTGCAGTCACATTAGCCACACCATCATCTCACACTGGATTTTCTAGAAAAAGCAGGATACCAGATGTAAAAAGACAATACCTTAGTGGGCATTGAAAGGCAGTAAAAAGCAGGAACAGTGGAGGGAGAGGTGGAGGACAACAAATGATCTGTCATCGTTTTTTTTCGGTGATCCTCAGCAGGTGGGAGTGCTATTCCTGCTGCAACCCAACCCCCTTCTGTCTCCACACAGGCACCCATGCATGCACACAACACAAAACACAGGCCTAGCCTGCCTGTTTTTTTTGTGCCTCATGCACTTTCTACTGCCAATACATTCAGAAATAGGTAGCTGACAGCTCAGTGTTGCCCCATTGGTCTCCTTGTGTGGTTGTAAATCTGAACAATTAAACTAGTTCTCTGAGATTCAAGAGAGGAGGATGTCATCTACAGGTACGGTATTTTCTAAGGCAGGCTCTTATTCTCAGTGTGTTATCTGTGAGTTTGAGACCAAACCCAACGTTGACTTTAGAAACCACGCCATACATAACAAAGGATGTTATGTATGTAAGATTATAATGAGTATAGATTTTATAGATTTTATAGATATTTTATAGATATGTAAACTAGTGTGTAAGTAGTCTATTCATAATCAGAAAATAGGGATCAATTTCTCACAAATGTAACTAGGTCTTATTTATTTTTCAGTTCCTCTGTACCCCGATCACGATCACCTCTCCTCATGTCGTTTGGGTCGTTCACAGGTTTTCATAGTGTTACTTCTTTTCGGAGCAGCTGACACATCACTTAGGCCATGTGGCCTGCCATGGCATCCTTCTGCTCACTGGTCTAACCTTGATCCTGCCCACAATGATTCCCAACAGGGTGCAGCAGGGGCAGATGCCCTGAGGGGCTCACATGTCTCAGCTTCCCTCACTCATATACATATATATCCAACTGCATTAGCTCATAGCTATTCCACGAGTAGGCTAATGTAGAGGATGACAGCTCCGTAGAAAAATGATGCAGCTGGGCTTCCCTTCAATAGTCCATTACACAAACACAGGCAAATGCAAACCCACTCAAAAGCCCATACACACATGCAACACACACACCTGCGCAGAGAAAGTACAGTGGTGGAGTTCAAGTTACTAAAAATATCCTCTGCTCTGTGAATGTCTGTCTCCCACATTCCTTTTGGAAATACAGCAACTACAATAAAGTCTGTGTATTTTTGAATTTGTCCACAGGAAGTCAGCAGAGCTCCGTGTATTCCAAACATACAACAGCTGGCAGGGTGTGAGGAAGGTGCGCACGGGCATAGGGTGGTGTAATAAAGCTCCAGGAACCGATACTTTACGGGTGAAGCCTTTAATAACAATAACCCAGTGTGGGTGCACGATATTTACAGTGATAATTAATTTAAGGAAAACAGGGGGGAAAATGAAACAGATAAACTTATACACGACAAAACAAACAGAGTCTCAAACACTAACCAGCGTAACTCTCCCACTAAAGTATATTCAGTTCACAGTGCTCTCACAGCAGCACCTACCTTGTCTCCTGATGGGTAAAACTGAATCCCTTTTATAGGTTCTCTCCAAACTACGCTGCTTTGGGAGAAACCGCCTTCCTAATTTACACAGGTAAAAACATGCATGTCAACAAAATACAGATTACATAGACTTTATACATAATTATCTGGTATTTCAGTCACTTCACTTCGACAAAATATTGGGAAGACATTAAACGTATCTCAAAAATGAGATAGGAACATATTAATATTTTCAATAAAATTGTCCTATTTCGGGACAGAGTGGCCTGAGCGAGTCACCATAAATGGGGCAACTGAGCGCGTGCCCGCTCTTGATCCCGATGACCGCGCTCTCTGAAACTACCGGTATGTATGAATGAATAGATGATAAACTGCGATCTTGCAAAGTGGTGAATAAATGATTGAAACCAATGTATGTGTTGTGGTTACATCAATCCGGGATATGGTGTTGGCTACACTGTTATAGAATACGGATGAACATAAACGTAAGTTTAACGAAAGACAATGTGTAAACTAAGCTGCGCACACTCACATGGCGACAAACACACAGCACAGGGAATGTAATGGCGAACAAACACAAAACACAGGTAATACAATGTATAGTCTGACGGGATGACTGGACAATGAACGGTAAATAACATGGAGAGGAAGGGACATGGTATTGGTGTAAGGGGAAATAAATAAAGGGTGCGATGTCGGCTGCGGGCCGCATCGTCTAACAGGGTTATCCATGTTGCAACCACGTGATGACAACAATGCTGCATGACGCCGTTTCCTCATCTCTCTTGTTCAACAAATGAACCACAGTAGCCTGAATAGAATAGAATAGTGAGCTATTTCTGGCCGCTTCAAACATCTCAGCATTCTAGGGCAGGATCGATGTGTTGCTATAATTTGTACAATGGAAATTGGCATTATGTTTCCAGAATAAAAGGGATTCAGGGTGTGACCCGCACCTAAGGGAGTGTCTCAATCAATTTTGGGAATATTCCTCATTCACGAAGAAGGTCCAGTAGGGGGCGGCAGCACACAACATTTGTGACAGATCTCAGCGGGAAGCGAGCCACACGCATTCTGCAGCAACCAGTGTCAAGCCAGCCAGAATAAAAAGCGCACTTCCGCTCATAATTTTCAAAATAATAGCCTTATTGGCCTGTGTTGCAACCTTTTTGGAGTAATACTGGGTATAGACGTGAAAGTAAAGAATATCTTATAAGAGGAACTCATAAATCATGTTGCCAGAAAACTTGGAAGGATGTCTGAAACCTTTAAAAAGTCAATTTTAACCAGCATCTATGGTGCAATCGTTGACTATAGAATGGAAGGGCCAGTGGCTATGCATGATGCCATGTGGGTGCTGGATCCCTACAAGCTCCACTGGTGCTGTTCTGTAGCTGACCATGACCTCTGACCTGCCTGAGGAGGGGAGCAAGTGCAAAGAAAAAACGGGGAACAATTAAGTATTACACGTAATATCATTATAGAGTTGCCACAAATACACAAGAAAAGACTGGATCACAAAACACATGCCAGGCAATTGGATTGCAAGACGCAATAGTTTGTGACCAAATCGCCATACTTCCGGTCTTACTCTGGCTATTTCTGGCTGGCTTGACGCAGCTGCAACCGCACAAGAAACACTTTGTCTGAGGGTGGGGGGTGAGAGGAGGAGGTGGGGATTGAATGGATTGAGCCCAGTGCATTTGCACCACGGCCCCCAACCAGACCCTGCAGGACGAGCAGAGAGGAGCGAGGACGAGAGGACGGGAGGGTCCAGGAGGATCGTATCGGGCACACACAGAGACCCTCTCGGACCGGGATTTGTATGTACACATTTCTCACAATCCGCAACGTGGCAGGCTGTAATGATGATGGTGGTGATGCACCGAGACCAGAGTGGATTCCTGCAGAGCCCGAAGCACTGCACCCATAACCCAGCAGCCATCTAACCCCGAGCTGGTGCACGGATAGCCGCTTCTGTTTTGTTTTTGTTATTTTTTAAAACACACAGCTGGCCGCTGTTTTCCACGCCGATGCTTGAGCCAAACAAGCGGGTAATACCTTGCAGCTCCATTCACACTCCACCCTGTCTCCGGGATGAGAAGGGATGCGGTATTAGCGGTGGACGGAGAGAGCTGCTTTGAGCCGAGCCTGCGTTTTATTACACCTGTCTCAGCGTGAGTGCCCCGATTGTTTTGAGCCGCGCAAAGACCAGACAAGGCAAGGGAAACATGTTGGTGCGATGCTACCGGGGCAAGCTGTCGGTGTGGGCCGCTCTGTGTGTGCTGGTGCTCTGCTGGTTTTACATTTTCCCCGGCTACAGGCTCCCCAGCGATAAAGAAATAGTGGACGAGGTGCTGGGGCAGGGTCAAGTATGGCAGAAGAACCAGACGGGCATTGATTTATACAGGTTGGTGGTAGGAATCATAGTTATTATCCATCAGTAGAAGGCAGTAATTGCCAAAGTGGCCCTTAAGGGGTCCCAGGGGGTGGTAAGATCATTTCAGTATTATTTCACTCACTAGAAATTAGCACAATTAGGGGTGTTTTGTTCATAGGTTTTCATTTTCTCCATGTAGGAGTCATATAGGACAAAATCTCATCAAATGGTATGTGGTCTCCTGTGTTTCTATTTGGGGAAACTTGAAATAAGTTTGGGAAACCCAGGTGTAAGGCATGAGGTCATATAAATGATGAAATAGGCTTAAAAAGCATAGCCTATGTAGCATTCTATTATATCAACATTCAATTAATAGCGTAGGGCTACCCCACCCTTACATGAAAGAACTAGTAATTATAGTAACTAGCAATCCTATAATACATTTTAGAAGGATACTATACAAATATCACAACAAAGCAATAAACTGTATACAATATGTTACAGGGATGTTATAGTGTTACCCTAGAAGATACAAAAATAGCATAAAGGTCACCCTAAACTCACTATTGAGTACTACAGACACATCATGAGGCCTTATAGGAATATTACACTGATTTTTCATTAGGGCATTGGCACTGTTCTGAAAGGAGCCCTAATCTCCAGAGCATGTTAGTTACAGTGTGGCAGCCTTATTTGTGTTCGTCTCTTGAGGATATGAGAAAGCACAGACAATTCACTGAGGGAAAGCCGATTAGGGTAATGCGCAGAACGTGACACCTGCAGACCAGAAGACAGACTATAGGGGGATGTGATGATGGGTTCTCATCTAAAGCACGGGTTCCCATGTGTTTTCATGTCAACGGCCCCTACCCCTACCACAGACCTCTGTTTGGTCAGATTTGAGTAGATTTTTTTTTATTGTTAGATGTGATTTAGGGCAGCATTTATACTGTAGGTGGGGAAATAACAGTGGTGAAAGTGAAATATCCCATCAGAGCAGCCCTTGTAAAAACCCCTGGGGGTCCATGCTGAGCTTGGAAGATAAGTGACCGTTGCTATACTTTGCATGTGGTTTAGGTGTGAGGGGGGTTGAAGATTATGAATCACATCCTGTCAAGTCCCATTTGCGCCATGTGCCAAACTGACCCGAGACCAGACACACTTCCCACTTCCTTTCTCTCTGTAGGAAGTTGCTGACAGAATGCTGCGACCCGAGGAGGATGTTTGCAGTGACCAAGGAGAATGCCCCGATGGGCAAGGTCCTGTGGTACGATGGAGAGGTCTACCACTCCCACACCGTCAACAACGACACCTACCCACTCTTTGTACAGGTAGGACATTTTGAGGACGCTTTATTCTGAAATATCTTTATTGTGTCTGCATATGCAATCCTATACTTTCGGATCAGTTTCATATCATAGCGGTGTCTACATTGCATTGACGTTGCAGTTTTGTTCGGCCCGGTGTATTTGTTTGTTTGCGGTCAACCTTCACATCATCTTTCATTATTTCTAAATCTCAAAGGGTAGACGGAGGGCGCAGAGGTGGGATCTAATTTTAGAAAGGACTGAAGACTCTTTTGTTCAAAGTACCCCTGCAGTTTTATGAGGCTGTTCGTTTTCAGTATAGGTGGTCCCAGTGGGCGTACATGTCTTTCTGCCTGTGTGTGCCTACAGTTTCTGTGTGTTCGACAGGATGGGTTGAGCATTCCCAAGCTTCCCTTTACTCAAAGGACATAAGCACTGCATTTGTGTCATGTTCAGGTGCCCGGTGAGAATCAAAATATCGAGTGTATATTCTTGGCTCATGAGGCATTTCGTTTTTTGAGAATTTTCTGTTTTTGATGCATTTATTTTACACGGTGAAGGTTTTGGCACTGAATACAAGTTTGAAGTTGGACCTGTGGAAATCCTCATTGTCTTCCTTCCCTACAGCAAGAGAGAGTGCTGCTCTTGACTCAGCCTTCACATCCACATGCACATTGCTACTTCCCTGAAAGAGCCACTGATTTTTTTCCCCCTGGCCCCCTCCCCCAAAACACATTACTTTGAGTCATACAGCCCCTTTAATATGCTATGTCCTCTGACTGAATGGAAGTAAGACCAGATGGTGGGAAATGATTTTCTCCTCGTCAGCTGAATATGACACTTTTGAGGGGGCTGTGGGGATTTGACATGGATCCTAGTGGATCCATAATGGAGGTGTGGAGGGGGAGGGGAGGCCGCTGAGGAGAGAGGATTACCGGTAGATTGTTCTCTGTGTGACAGTAGTTACTAATAAAGCACGGAGATTTGGGATTGAGGTTATGAGTAAGAGCCTGTTAGGATAGAGGACACCAGGCAAAGTGTATCAGATTTAAATGTGCGTGGGCGATCCATCTTGTTATGGCATGAGAATGGAAGAGACTCTGCAACATCCTTTTTTGTTTCCTCCTCTTTCACTTTGTCATAATGATGTTTTGAGCATCTGTCACTTTAACTTGGTGTTGAAGGGTTAGGGTTAGCGGCTCTTCTCCAGACACAGCGAGTGGGATTCTACCTATACATATAAATATAGAAACTGGAATAAACACAGACGCGTAGAAGTACAAATTCACTCACCACTCATAGAGTACCAAACAAACCACATACCTGTTTTCCGATCAGTGTACCAAATCATTTTGTGTTGCCGTGTCGTGAAATTAGTCAATTTAAATGAACCACAAATTCAAGATACCTTATTCCTATAGTGGATATCAGATATACAGCAACCTACTGTATACTGTATTCATTGTTGCCCCAGTGTATTACAGTAACAGCCTTTTTAACATCTAAATAAAAATGGATTTTATTTGTTGGGTAATTGAGTTTGGTTTCAGTGAACTCCAGTCTCTGAGAAATCATTAGAGCGCTATCTAGAGGAGGTGTTAATGGTTTGGAGGGGAGATGGAAAAAGCCAGTATAAGCCACATTTCCCCCCTGGGGCCTTGGCTAGTTTGGGGGGTAGAGCTGCCACCCACCACCACCACCACCACCCCCCTCTCTGCCTAGAGATTGTGCATGAAAAGGAAAGTAGTGTCGTTGTGACCGCACAAGACGGGATGTTTGAGAGTGTTTATGCACGTGTGTGTGTGCGTGTATATACCCAGATAAATGCTGTTAGGCTATTTTACATGGTGTGTGTGAGGGTGTTTTGTATTTGTGCTTTTGCATCCCGAGGCAGTATTTCACACGCAAGTAGAAAACATTCCATACATGACACATTAGACAAGCAAACAAGCTGTAATCCCTATTACCCATAATACCGATAGGCAGTCCAATTTCCTGGTTGGTAAATGTGATAGGACCCTAATTTGAAGGTGTGAACTGTACACTAAAAAAGGCATGTTCATTCATGTTGTATGCAGGATGGGGGAGGTGTGGGTGTGTGGGTGTAATCTGTGTTGTGACCATACTGTTCATTAGACATACACTACCGGTCAAAAGTTTGGGGTCACTTAGAAATGTCCTTATTTTTTAAAGAAAAGCACACCTTTTTTCAATTAAAATAACTGATCAGAAATGATCAGAAATACAGTCTAGACATTGTTAATGTGGTAAATAACTATTATAGCTGGAAACGGCTGATTTTTAATGGAGTCAGTCTATTCTTGTTCTGAGAAATGAAGACTATTCCATGCGAGAAATTACCAAGAAACTGGAGATTACACAACAGTGTGTACTACTCCCTTCACAGAACAGCGCAAATTGGCTCTAACCAGAATAGAAAGAGAAGGGCCCCAGTGCACAACTGAGCAAGAGGACAAGTACATCAGAGTCTCTAGTTTGAGAAACAGGCCCCTCACAGGTCCTCAACTGGCAGCTTCATTAAATGGTACCCGCAAAACACCAGTCCCAACGTCAACAGTGAAGAGGCATCTCCAGGATGCTGGCCTTCTAGGCAGAGTAGCAAAGAAAAGCCATATCTGAGACTGGCCAATGAAAGGAAAAGATTAAGATGGGCAAAGAACTATTTAGGGAAGAAGCAGTCAGTTGCTATTCTGTCTATAATGGAGTGGCCAGCTCAGTCACCAGATCTCAACCCTATTGAGCTGTTGTGGGAGCAGCTTGACCGTATGATACGTAAGAAGTGCCCATCAAGCCAATCCAACTTGTGGGAGGTGCTTCAGGAAGCATGGGGTGAAATTTCTTCACATTACCTCAACAAATTGACAGCTAGAATGCCAAAGGTCTGCAAGGCTGTAATTGCTGCAAATGGAGGATTCTTTGACCAAAGCAAAGTTTGAAGGATAAAATTATTATTTCAAGTAAAAAACATTATTTCTAACCTTGTCAATGTCTTGACTATATTTTCTATTCATTTGAGTTGTCTGAATTTTCATGGAAAACTTTTCTTGGTGACCCCAAACTTTTGAGCAGTAGTGTATAATGTTCTTTTTCTTCTTCTTTTTGTAAAGTAAGCTATTTAGTACAGTGTCAGGTCTTTTTTTAATGGTGCTACAGTTGTTATTCCCTATCATGTGCAACTACTGACTACCAAAAATAAGACATGCAACGGTGAGATGGAGACAGACACGCACTTATTCTCCCTCTCGCTCTCTTCCTGAGTACCAGTGCTGTGATTGCAGTCCTGGACATAGACAGCCATAATATACCAAAGTTGGCGGTGGCTATCTGGGTACCTGCCAGGGAATGTGCCAATTAGGGCGTTGCTTGTTAATTGCTGGTTAGCCAAATGGCTCAAACAGAGCGTCTGTATACACAGTGTACTGTACTGTACAGTAGCTTTCCATGATCCTTTGTTCCTTCTATCATGCTCATCTTATCTAGTTCTGCTTTCCCTCATCCATGTTCAAATGCAATGGTGCAGATAACGATAAAGAAAATTGTGAAGTGATAGTGAATTTTAGCATTTCTAGATCTTGAAAAGCTTTAGAATACCACATAAAAGTCTGTAATGTATGGGAAAAGATACATTTTCAGTCCTGATGCACATGACTACACCTTTCATACTGTGATACCGACATTGTGAAGACTATGAGTGGATATGGCCTTGTTATTGCCTCGCCACTATCAGCATGTTCATATTAAACAATATGGAGTTTTAAATTGAAAAATAGAGAGGAACCCTAGATATAGCAAAGTTGAGCCATATGCCTGCCAACACGTTGATCTGTTAATATTAGGTTCCCACAAGTCTGACCATGTGTTACAGTAATAAGTGTCCCCCTGCTCAAGTTTTAGTCTTGGCCCAGTTCTCTGGTCCCCCCACCCCCCTTCTTCGTGTGCTGTTAGCAGGGTATTGTTCTCTCTGACTTCCCTGTCACGGTCCAGCAGAGACCCTGGGGCAAATAGAGGTGTGTGTGTGTGCATGTGTGTGTGCGTGTGTGTGCGTGTGTGTGCGTGCACACATATTCTCAAGTCTGTGCACTCCAAGGGGAATAATGAGCACAATTGTTTCCGCCGGGAGTCTTGCTTCATCCGTGCCTCCGACTCAATTACAGCCAAGTCTAAAAAAAAAAGGAGAATATTTGGCCCTTGCAACATGAGGCAATGCAATTCAGTGTCCTCAGTAATGGCTTTTAATGCTCCTAGTCAAAGCTTTAATTTAGATGATGACAGGGGGACCAGGCACAAACACAGTGTAGAGGCAAAAGAGAAGACATTTACCAGTACACAGGCAGGATCTGATGTAACTATCCCTCGTGCTGGTAAACCAGGACGGGGGTTAATGTAGGAGCCTGGCTCGGATGTTAGAGGAAAGAGGGGGAGGGGAAAAGTGGCTAGATGGAAAGATAGGAGGATAATAGAAAGATAAATAGAAACAGAGGAGATGGAAATGAAAGGAACCGCTGCTGTTTGTTTTATATCATGAAAAAAGTACATTTTAAGTACTAGAAGACATGTAGTTCATTTTCATTGAACCATGCCCGGTCAGATGGTAAAATGGTGAGATTTAATAGTTTGTAATGTTACCAGGCATGACAAAAGACTGGTAGCCTTTTTAGCAAGTTGGTATTGCCCAGATGGCATGTGCAGTATAGTAGGTCGAACAGCCTTGTTTTTTTTCAGAGTGGACGTTCAGCGCTTGACCTTGTGTGCTTTTTATTTCAGTGCAGTCATTTTTTTGCTATACTTAATAGACAGTTTTCCTGCACCATACACCAGAAATGGAGCATGATTCATAAGCTGTATGATCTCCACCTGCTTTTGTCGTCTTCCTCCTCTTTATTTCCCTCAGTCCTTCCTGCATCCATGTTCGTGCGTGTGTGAGTTTGCCACGTTTGTGTTGTTTCCCTGTTCAAAAGCGTGTGGCTAACCGAGCTCCACGTTCCCCTCTCAACAGGACAACCCTCTGCATCTCCCCCTGAAGAAGTGTGCGGTGGTGGGCAACGGTGGCGTCCTCAGGCACAGCGGCTGTGGACGGGACATTGACCAGGCCGACTTTATCATGAGGTGAGACACGGAACCGGTCACTGATTGGCCAAATGTGATTTGGCTGAACCACACTTACTCCAAAAACCTTCAGTCATCAATAATGAGAGCTGGATTCATATCTAGCCAAGAGGGAGACAGAGAGAGAAAAATGGGTCACAGTCAGGGCAAGAGAGAAAAGAGGTTAGGCATGAGTAAGCAAAATAGAAATAGACTGAGACGAGGGAGGAAAAGAAGTCAAGGAGGAAGGCATAAACCAGAAAAAATGTTCTGGTGATAAAAACGGAGCAGTGGAGAGATAAAGGTGTCGCCCCATTTCGAAACAATAATTAAAGAGACATTTGTAGTGGCTTTGGTAGAAGAGGAAACTGTCGCCTGAATGAGCCACAATCCTCCCGGCAATGTGAACACTATCCCAGAGAGTCTTGAGGCAGAGTGACAAGACGATGCAAGCTCGTGTGAAGTCTGCAGTTGATAGGAGGAACTAAAATGTGAAGTGAGAGTTGAGTGAGAGTTGTTCTCATATTAGTCTGTATCAGTGATAATGGGGTCTAATCAGGCGGTAAACATTCTTAATGTTTTCAATGAATGCTGTGTATTTAAAAGGATCACCTCTCGAGCATAGAGCCTGTAGATGATGAATCATTTTCCACACTGCCATTTGAATCTGAATGTTCATGGACACCATTTGAACCTTCAGAATGGTGTGTGTGTTGGTTCAAGGGTGTGCACGCATATGTCCTCATGCACATGCTTTATCGTGTGTGTTTCGTTCATCTAGGTGTAACCTTCCGCCACTTTCTAAGGAGTACGTGCAGGATGTGGGAACCAGAACCCATCTGGTCACAGCCAACCCCAGCATCATGGAGAAAAGGTAATCTTCCTCCTTGTTGAAAAATCACACAAATCACTATAGCCAGAATCCGAATCACTTTAATCCCCAAGTAAAACAAATATCCACGTGAATTTGTACTGACACAAGGATGACCAGCAGGACCTTGGGTACAGCGAAAAGGAAGAATGCGAGTACAACTGTATAATTCCATACATTCAACATAGTTGTGTGTGTTCGAGCAGCATAGCATAGATAAAAACAATTCATGGATAAGGTACTGGAATCAATGTGAGATGTATTTTTATGTATTGATCACACTGAGCTCTGAAACTGTCCTGTTTGAAGCTCATCATTTAAGACTGGAGTAACAGAAAACATCAGAGTATGGCAAATCACATTGGAGAATGGTGGCCATAAATAGCTATAATTCATATTTTCATATTTTAGTCCTGCCTTTCCTGCCAAGCCATTTAATGTAGTATTGAGTCCTGAAATCTTACAATCTGCCAGTGTGCTGAGGTAATATCACGCATTACTGGATGTAATGCAGTTCAACTCGTCCCAAGGATTTTCTAGAATCAAGTGACAATGCCTTGAAATAGGGCAGATCACGCCACTGATATCACTAAAAGGGCACTTGATTCAAGAAAATGTGTTTTGCATTGGAAACAAGTGTAATTAAAAATAGGATTTTAAGACTTGTTGACTTGTTAAGATGGACATTTTTTGCAGTATACACTTCATACCTCCTATCTGGAAGTGTCTCTCTCTT